>JASDQU011310738.1:0-10078 GCA_032191745.1 Picea mariana | reverse complement strand
GTGGAGGTGGCCTTCGTCGAGGAAATCTAGGGTCATTGAGAGGAGCTTGGGGTACATTCTCCTATCTAGTGTACACTTGGAATTCTTTCTTCCTAATCCTCTCCTTTGATTCCTCATACATTTGGCTTAAAATATCCATCCTAGCCCTCGTGGTAGCTTCTTTCTAACCCTTGTCAAGTTTCTCTTATGTAATGTTGAGGCACTCTTGGGGGGGCATAGCAAAGATGGAATCCATGGTATCAAGAAAATTCATGTGATCAGGTCCCCCATCATTATTCCTTAGGAATTGGTGTTCCCAATGTGGATTCCCACAAGGTAAACACCAAGGAGTCTCTTCTTGATCTATATTTTTAGAAGAATCTAGAGTATTGGGGACTCTTTGTTCATTTTGGGGCCTAGGTTTCCATGCTTGGCCCTGTATTTGGGGTGGACCTTAAAAGGAGGCCTAATGGCTTGTTGTTGCTCCCTTTCTAGGTTAGTGATCTTGTTCATTGTCAAGGTTTGGTTTTGGGTGAGGCCATTTATTGCTTCTTCGATCCTTTGTGCCCATGGAGCACTTATTTCTTGGGTGGGCTCGGTGGTATGCAATGTTCTTGTTTTTTTTTTAGCCTTGGTCCTTGGGGCATAGAAAGGTTCTAGCTTATAGGATGAAATATTAGCCTCAATCCTTGTAGCCAATTCTTGGGCATATTCAAGGGTATTTGGGAGCTTGTCCTTGAGCATGAACCCAAAATGCCCTGGGAAGGCATTGGTATACAGGAAAATGAAATGTTCTTTTTCGAGGAAAATATTGTTAGGTATTTGTTGAAGCAACTTCTCAAATTTCATATTGAACTCTTTGATAGTTTAATTATCTTTCTTTTTCATTTCAATAAGTCACAACAACAACAAGTCAGGATCTTCTTTAGTACCCCATATTTTCATAAAGGTCTCTTCAAAGGCATCCTAGGTCTCAATACTTCTGCTAGGGAGACTATTGTACCATCTCCTAGCGTCATCAACAAAAGTAGAGGAAAAGAGTTTCATCACTATATCTTCAACATCATCAATCACAGGATTAAGTTGGAAATAGGCCCAGAAGTTATCCAAGTGCTCTTCAACAGTAGTCACATCATTACTGGAAATCTTGGTCAACCATTTTTCAAACTTTTGAGGCATGTTGTGAGGGTAACCTGGGATTGCATACATGTGCAAGGGTTTGAAGATATTGGATGCCCATTACTTTTGAGACATTGAATATAGAGGAAGGTTTCCACCAAGCAAATATTTAACCATAGGAGAGTTGTGAGGAAGCCTTCTCTTGTAAGTCTTAGGAGGGTTAGAAAACCTCCTTGAGCTTTGTGGAGTCGCAATATAGTCCCTCTATGATCATCAAAGGTAAGTGAGGGATTCTACCCTCAGTGGAGTTTCCAGGTAAACTTTTGAGATAAGGGCTTCAATATACTTCAATTGTACTTGACAATGGAGCCAAAATGTTATCACGGGATTTGTACTCGTGAAAATCCCTCCACAAGATCCAAAATCTTGTGTAACTATGGAAGAATCTACCACTATCACCTAAATAGAGACTTCCCTTTTTTTAGTGATGCAGAGAGGTCCAACACAAGAGAGGATTCCCTGGTGACCTTAAGGGATCAAATAAAAATATTAGCCAATCCCACAACCCCCTATCTCTGTCACATGTTAGTTCGGTCTAGGTCTAGGAAAAGGATAAAAGATAACAAGGCAATTATTGTACATGTATGAGACAATAAACAATTTGCAGCGGAATATAAACAATTACCAAGTTATAGAGTGCAATAATGACCTCTTAGACACTATACAATGAGTAAATGTTATGGTTGTTGCAAATTACAATAGTAAAATAGTTATATGACATCAATTAATATATCACAATTGTTGAAAATGTAATCCTTTGTGGTTACCTTTCTCAATAGTACTTAAGTGGGGATCTAAATTTTTTATGTGAAGCATGCATTGCAAATATGCAACAAAAGCAACCACATAATCATCTTGATGTATAGAGATAGTTTGTGTCTGCTTATTGTACAGGCGCCCAATGTGACTCATGATTATGGGCCTCCACCTCACTCCACTATGTTGGTCATAGTTGGTAGAGTCACATTGATTCTATATTGGTCTAGTACTTTCCCTTTCTTGACGACATTATGATTTAATTTGAGAAGGACGACTCTGTATTCAAGGTTGGCCTCCTACAGTAGAGGAAACCTCAGGTTGAGATTTTGTTTCTCCATTCCATCTTCCACAATGTAAACCGCACACATGCCATTATTTGCACTATTTTCTACATATTAGGGTTCACTCCTGGTATAGCAAACTCGTGGCTGAAAAACACATTGAGTGGCGGTGGCTCGACCTCATCCATAATAGATGAGTTTTTGAGATCCCGTGATGAACTGAAAAGACAGGATACCAAATTCGATATCACATGGATGGCATTAAGATAACAAACAACTTTTCAAAAAAAATGGTCACATCACACTACCAAATAATGTGAAAATCGAGGCTTCATTTTCTCTCCCTTTATCTTGGGCTTTAGGATATGTTTATGGGCACAGAATGGGGATATCCAATCCAAATATGAACAGTAGTTCCATTGAAAATCATTTTGATATATAATATAAATAATGGATCCTCGACGAATATTTCTTTCATAATGTATAATCTTCTTATAGACCGGTAGAATATAACGAGCATTGTTGTGAAGATGCAAATGTGAAGATGCAGCGAAGCCATAAACTCTAGTTGAAGTATAATCGAGATCAAAGATAGTTGCTTTTAACCAGAACATACTCAAGCATATTTCTTTCTTTCTTCTTTTTATCTGTCAAGTAAGAGATGAAAGGATGCGGAAAGCAAAAACTCAGAGGCAAGGGGAGTTGGCATAATCCCCACAGAAAATATAATCTTCATTGTACCCTCTTCGGAATGAGTTAGTCACATGAAGCCACCGACTACATAATTCCATGGAAGAAGATCAAATAAGAAATAAAGATTCCAAAAGAAGACAAAGATATAAAGACTGGACGAAAGGTAAATCACTTTTTCATTATGTTGTTGCCCATTGCAATATAGGAGTAACTTAAGTTCTATTTAATACTTCATTTGATTCTTGGGGAGATGCATGGATTCTTGACATAGGCGCGACCTCCCACATGAAATTTCAAATAGATTTCTTCAAAGACTTAGATGACAATGTAGATGGCATAGTGTACTTTGCAAATAGATCTAGTTTCAAACCTTCGGGAATGGGCACCATCAGGATTAAGTTGCCTGGACTCCCATATTTTCTTCTGCAGAATGTACTCTATTTTCCTGAGCTGCTAGGAAGCTTACTGTCCCTTGTGCACATCAGACAACAAGTCCACTCTATTCATATTTTTGGTGGCAAAGTTGAGATAAGGAAAGACTTTGACAACATGGTTATCATGACTAGAATAGAAGATGGAAGACTGTTGAAATTGAATGGGACATATTCCCATACACACATTGTTGCATACCTCTCTTACCATGACTTGGGTATAATACCATATAGTATTTTGTGGCATGATATATTTGGCCATATTAATTATGATAGTATTTTTTTTATTGAGAAAGACTTTTGTTTATGGTCTTCCTACCATTCCTAGAAAACTAAAACAATGTGATGCTTGTATCCTTGGAAAGCATAGCAAACAAACTTTCCATTATTCTACTTCCAGAGCATGTAGAATATTTGAACTGATTCATTTTGATCTGTTCAACCCTATGCATGTTACTTCTGCAAATGGAAACAAATATATCATGACTTTTATTGATGATTACACTAGAATGTGTTGGGTGTATTTACTGAAAGACAAATCACAAGCTTTTGAAACATTTAAAAATTTTCATGTATGGATTCAAAATGAATCTCAATATCATATTGGCTCTCTTCGCAATGATAATGGAAGACAATATACATCTAATGGATTTGAAATATACCTTCACCAACATGGGATCAAACATCAAACCATAGTTCCATACAATCCCCAGCAGAATAGTGTGGTTGAATGAATGAACATGACACTCCTAAACATGGTTTGTTCCATGATGTTTTGGGTAGATGCAGTTCTATGTGTAGTTTATGTCAAAAAAAAAGGTGTCCATATAATGTTGTCAAAAACAAGACTCCATAAGAAATGTGGTATGACCACATCCCTTCAGTGAGGCATCTCAGGGTCTTTAGTTCCACCTGCTATATTGCCTTGATTCCTAAGGAGAAAAGAAGCAAGATTGATGTAAGGAGTCAGAAGTGAATATTCATGGGGTACTCAAATACCACCAAGGGGTATAATCTTTATGGTGAAACAAACAAGAAATTCATCATTTCCAAAATGTGATCTTTCTTGAATCCTCCAATAAAGACGAGACTGTTGAGAGCCATGTTGATCATCTGGACAGATTCACTCGTGTAAAGACATACCATGAATTTGATGATGACATTCCACAAATTGAAGGGGGGATCCCTATCTTGGTTCAATCTCTGGAATCTCCTTTTGTAGGACCATCTCCCCCACACGAAAATTTTCCTACCACTTCATCAGAAACTGAAGTTCAGTTGGATGATGTGATCAAAAGGATTGAAAAGTTGAGGCTTGATGAGAACTCAACACCATCTCAATCATCTGATCAACCTACACCATCTCATAAAGGTCCACTAATATGTCTCACAAAAACACTTGAAAGTGTTCATCTCGATGAGGTTGAGAAGACATGAACCAGAATCTACTCAAAACAAGATGGAGGTTATGTAGATAATTTAAACTCTGGTGATGTAGTCGACATGGATGTTTCATGTGACTATGAGATGAATTTATCTTCTGACCATGAACCAACTTCCTTTAAAGAATCCACTTCTCATGATGAATGGAAAGAAGCCATGCAGAAGGAATATGATTCTCTAATCAAGAATGGGACATGGAAGTTGGTAGATCCTCCATTTTGAACCAAACCAATCGGTTGCAAGTGGATATTCAAGAACAAGTATAGATTAGATGGCTCACTTGACAAGCACAAAGCAAGGCTCATGGAAAAAGGATTTGCATAGAAAGAAGGTGTTGATTATGAGGAGACTTTTTCCCCCACAACAAAATGGGCTACCATTTGCACTCTATTTTCCATGGAAGGATAAAATGGATGGAAAATTCATCAAATAGATTTGAAGACCGCATTCTTGAATGGAGACTAGAAAAAGAATGTGTTCATGTCTCAACCAAAAGGCTTTGTTGTGAAGGGACACGAACATAAGGTATGCAAGCTCATCAAATCCTTGTATGGCTTGAAACAAGCACCATGAGCATGGTATGAAAATTTAATCAATCATCTTCTAAAATTGAATTTCAAGCATTTCAATCTCAACGATGCAACTTTGTTTGTCAAGGAAGTTAGAAAAATTGGTGTGTATCTAGTGTTATATTTTCATTAACTTTATAGAGAAATTAGGCTTACCAATATATGTATATCTTCTTTCACATTAGAATTTATATCATGTACTGAAAATAAGAGCAACGGTAACATGCAACAATAAGAGTCAAGACACAAGAATTTATCCTGGGAAAACCCCAAATGGGGAAAACCCAGCCAACCTTTCTTAGAGAGATTTTGTCCAAACAAGTCTAACATTGAACCAACAAATAAACCCTAACACAATGGTCAGTGAAAGATACAACCAAAAATATCACCCCAACTATAGAAGCAACACCATAAGGGAGTAGTGCACCTATACCAAGGGTAGCGCACAAGAAAGAGTTAACACAAAGAATAACCAAGATCCCAAATGTTGCAGTAGTTGCATCTTCCTTGACCCGGACCCGTACCTTCTTATGTAGCTACAATTGTGAGTGAGTGTGTGTTAAAATGAGCAATGCGTCACTATATTTATATTGTCTGTCATTATACTGGGGCCGACTTTTCATCTTGAATACTGGGGTCGACTTCTCATCTGGAATAATTCATTTTCCACTTTATTAATTCCTGTGGGATGAATTCTTATCCGGAGGCTTCTTTTTTCACTTTAATATTTATTCTTCCAGGCCGACTTCTCTTATGGGGTGTTTCCACATATTTTCAATGGTTCTCTTGCTTCCATAATCTTCTTCGCTTATAATAAAGGTCGTCTAGGAGGGAAAGTACCTCCCACATATACCAATCATCAACATCTTGTAGTATATGTAGATGATATATTCATAACAGGGAACAACGAGAACTACAGCGCATCCATAAAGAGTTGAATAAAGGATTCCAGATGACATATTTGGGACATATTTACTACTATTTGGGCATCGAAGTGATACAAAATCCAAAGTACATATTCATCTCCCAGAAGAAGTACATTGGAGAAATTTTGAACAAGTTTGGCATGGTTGAGTGCAATCTAGTTTATATTCCAATGGAATAGAATTTGAAACTCAAATCAAAAGAAGGGAATTAATTCGAGGATGCAACCAAGTATAGACAACTTGTGGGAAGTCTTATCTATATTACTATTACCATACTAGACATTTCATTTGTTGTTGGGATTCTTTCCAGGTTCATGCAAAATCCTTGTGAAGGACATTGGTTTGCTGCAAAAAGAGTTATGAAATACTTGAAAGGAACTCAGGATTTTGGACTCAGGTACTCTAAGGTGGATGACTTCAACCTGATTATATATTCTGATTCAGACTTTGATGGGGATAAGGAAAATGAAGTATAAACTTCAGGTTATCTCATGAGTCTTGGATCAATAGCTTTATCCTCGAGATCATGAAAACAATCAGTCCTAATTGATCCCACATAGAGGGAAAATATGTGGTAGCTCCTTAAGTGATGACGGAGATTGTGTGGCTCAGGAAAATACTTGAATATTTGCAGGAGAAACAAGTAAATTATACTCCTCTTCGAGTTGACAATAATTATGCAATCAAGTTGGCCAAGAATCCTAGATTCCATGATCGAACCAAGAACATTAACACAAAGTATCCTCTTATTCGATATTATGTAGAGGCCAAGACTATTCATCTGAGACATTGTTCCACAAATGAGAAAATTGCAGACATCTTCACCAAAGCGCATGGAAGAGACAAAATTTAGAAGTTCAAAATGATGCTTGGAATCACACACATCCCTTCGGATTAAGAGGGGGAATGTTGGACACATAATCCTTTGTGGCTATGCTACTTGTAACTGTAATGTAAATATGAAGAGTCGTAGGTGATAGGAATGGTCACCTACTTGGGAAGACCAAGATTCATTTACTCATGTATATATTCACCTATCACACTAATGCAATATCATCAAGTATGGAGTTATCCGTTCTGCCATCCTGGCCTGATAGAAACAACAAAAAACAAAAGTACTCATAAATGTAGCAAGTCACCATGAAAATTGAGCATTAAACAAGTGTAACATTATCCAATTGCTAGAAGTATTTTCTAAGTAAGTTAAGCCACTTATAAATGAGTGTATACAACAAATTAAAGTAGTTTTCACTGGTTGTAGCAAAATTTTATAACAACAACAATAAATATTTATAGTTTGCTAGATTTAGATTTACAAAGGTTAGTAGAATGTTTGAGGGAGAAACAAAATTGATTCTAAAAGCTACTCCAACCACAAGAACACCTTTAGACTAGTGTTGTTGTCCTCTAGGGCTCATGGAGTCACAAATACATCAGCTTGAAGATTGAACTAGATGAAACAAGAGAAGTAAGGTTTAAACCCTAAGGTGAAAACACACTTGGGACTTAGGTTTCAGACTTTGAGGAAGAAGGTACCTATGGTGCAAACACTCNTTGGGCATTAGGATTTTAACCATAGAAAAGAATACTTCACAAACTTGAATAATAAATACTTTGTAAGGGAGAGAAGCACTTATGTCCCCCTTTTAGGGTTTCAACAAGAGAAATAATCTTGCAAAAAAATAACAATTTTACACCTTTAACATTAGCAAGAAAAAAAAATTGCATAAAATTACTTACTTCCTCCAGGTAGCATGATCATTCAAACCCTAATTGTAGAAAATATCCATCCAAGAGAGAAAACCATCCATAAATATCCCTCCACAAGACTAGCGCATGAGTAAGAGAGCCAAAGAGAGAAAATAACGAACTTTTAGAGAGTTTCTCCTCCACCAAATGTTGAGGAATGTGATCATGAAAAATAAACCCTAGAAATAGCCTCTTTATATGAGGTAAACCCTAGCACTTTGTCCACAAGATAAAGTGAAATGACATATAATCCATGATTTAAGTGGGACTGACCCCACAAATATCCTCTAAAAATGATAAAAATGTAAACAAGACATCATAAATGCCACACGTGTGGTGACGTCAAGCCTCCCAAGGCTATATTAGGGCCTCCCAAGGCAACGTGGAATCATCTCAAGGGGAAGTGATGGAAAAGGGTACATCCCATCTTCCATGGTCATGCTCAATCATTAGTGGTATCCCAAGTGACATTGAACCCCATAATCATAAAACCCTAGAAAGTGACATCATCATCAAATGGAGGCCAATGTCAAGGGTATAGGGCAATGTGGCCAAGGTGAAGGATGATGCATCTCATCTTTGCATGGCATCTGGTAGTCAACCGTTGTAATGTCCTCAATCGAGTGAGTAATAAACCATGGGGTACACTTCCCAACATGTGGGATTTTAGCCCATCTGTGTGTCGTCATGACCAAATCTACCAAAACCAAGCCCATGTGTCCATCATCCAAGGCCTTGAAGATGTGATAGCTCGTGTTTGAAGGTGCCAATTCATTGGGTGACTTGCATTTCTACATCACATGTTCCAATGTCAATAAGGGCATAATGTCTTAAGTGAAATCCTAGGAAGTCCCTCAAAGAACCATGTTAGGGCCATCCAAATCAAAATAGAATATAAGACAAGGCAAACCAGTGCTCATAAGAGATATTAGTCTTAGAGTCATGTAAAGTAAGTTCTTACTTAAGATATAAGCCATGTGAACAATTCACCTTAGTACCCCCTTCAAGCATCACATCGAATTGAGACTTTGTGTGAGTTGGAAAACTTGAATATGGGAGGGCCCTCATCCAACCCTATTAGGTGTGCCAACCAAGACAATGAAAGAAAAGACCCAGGTAGAGGGATAGGTGTTGACGAAAACAATGAAAGAAAGAAACCCTACAAGAGTAAGTGTGATAGTGGTACGAATTTGGGTTACTTCATGGCTTATGGTGTCATTAAATCCATTTCTATGAGTGCCTTTGTAGAGGGAGCACTTTTTGCTTGAGATACCCTTTCAATTGGTGACTGGAAATTTTTACTCTTGATGTAGTTTTGTTGTAAATAATATTTCATTTTTTGCAAATTATTTTCAAAAAGAAAGAAAAGAAAAAGAAAGAAAATAAAAAAAGAAAAGAAAAAGAATAAAAGAGGGCATAAAAGAAAATGGATAAATCCCCATGCAATAATATTGACTTGATCCATACAGTTTAAACGTGGTCAAGTCTTTTTGAATTTATGTTGATAGGCTTAGTGAATAAGGCTTGGCTAAACTGTTTAATATTAGCCAAGTAGATAGGTTAGTTAGTGAATAAATTTGATCAAATTGTTTAAACTTGGTCAAATAGCCCTAGGGTAGAGGAATTTCTTCGCCCAACAGTCTAATCTGGGCTAAATGTGTAGGTAGATAGGATAGGACATAGGCTAGCTAGTTTTTCCTTCAATAAAACATGCATGATGTTCGATGAAAATTCATGATTCTGATGTTTGAAGTGTGTTTCCTAACCCCATGGTGACAAAATGCAAGGGAAGCAGCACAAAAAACCCACAAAAGAGAACTATCCTAAGTTTTTGCTGCGCATTTTAATTCGCGCCTGGAAATTAAAGAGTGCACATAGATATACAGTTGATCTAATGGTGCTTAGATCTATGGTCAACAAGAAATTTCAGACCCCTTGACCGTTCTATCTTTAATGGTGGGAGGGGGGGGGTCCGATATGGCGGTATTTCCAGGTGGGCCCCATCCTAACGTGGCGCAAATCCATGATGTTGGACCTCCTCGCTCTAAACTAGTTACTGCCTACCCCCC
>JASDQU011310736.1:26049-39781 GCA_032191745.1 Picea mariana | reverse complement strand
AACAATAACTATTGATTATTTCTCATATATTGTGCATGGTGTATTGTGGTGTATTGGTGTAACTCTTATACTATTGTTCATTACTCATTGGATATAGTTGAATGGTTTAAGTATAAGTTGAAAAAGGCTTTAAATTGTACTTGATACTGATTCAGCCCCCTCTCAGTATCAACAACAACATTTCAGTTGTTAGTAACAATGATTTCCATGCAATAATATATATGCACGTACTTACAAAACATATTCAACCATTGAATTTAGTATACAATTCTATCACTTATTATGCATGAGTGCAATTCTCAATGCATAATTAATCAGTGCACCTTTCATTGGATTACACAATGCTCTTTATCTCACTCATGTATCTCATCATCCATAAGTTGGAATTCTAGCCAATGTGTTGCCACATTCTCCATGCACCTCCTATTGTCTTCCCAATTAATTGGATGTCTTCCTTTTCGACCCGAACACTACACCAAGAATATAATTATGTGGTGTTCATTAGACTTAGCAAAAAGGTTGTAGTCCAAGTTTTATTTAAAGGTAGGAAGATTTTAGTACCTGTGTGGCTCATAACCTTTCCATATCCATACCTTGACATATCCAACCATGTCCTGGTCTCATACATGACTAGCTTACTGGAATTCGTTCCTATAACAAGTTCTTCTCTTTTAATTCTTTGGTTATTCCCACATAACCAAATTAACATGACATTCTACTATGTCGGTGTGTGCATTCAGAAGCTAAAAAAAGATTTGAATTAATACAAGCCTCTAGCCTTTACCACATCCAGTGGTATGCATTCAATAATATAATCAATTGATTTTATAAAATAACTCTGGCTGAGGAAATTCTTACCTAAATTTCCTTTCAACAATTATGCAAAAAGAGTAATAAAACTGCATACCTGCATGACTTCCATTAATAAATTTTATACTACCTGAATGTCTGATGGCAGTAGAAGATTTCATGCTTCTTTTATCAAACTTATAACCAACACTTTAGATCTCTATTTCTTCCCTCCTTATGCAACAACATCACCAACAACACTTGCAAACATGCAAGCATTCTTTCCTCTGGCTGACCCAACAAGCTGTAACATACTTGCTGCCACATAAATTGCAACAACTTCCTTCTCCCTATAAAACTTTTCCTTGTTGATCCCAGAAGTCTATAATTCTTCCCAGATTCTTGGATCTTCTTGTGCTCCCACTGTGATCACTGTGCATGATTATTCCTACTCTGAGCACTTTCGATGTAGTTCCCTCACCTCAGCGGGGTCTGTTGACATCCCAGTCAATGGATATTCAAACTCTCGGAGCTGGAGCAACTCTTTAGGTCCCTACTAGAACCTTCACGAAACAATCACCTACGCGAACTAGTGGTGGGTGCAAGCTCCTCTATGTGACCATCGGCTATGACCACACACCTATCCAAAAGGCACTTCAGGACTTCATGATCTTGAAAGTTATCTCTCTTCATTTTCTCCGAAGTCCTATAACACACCCACGTCGAGGCTAAAAATAAATAAAAAATTCATCCTCCTTACAGAAACAAATCCTCTCTCTCTACAGGTTCTAATTTGGAAATTCCAGGACTCAGCATGACCCTCCGGTCAATATTCTCTGATTCTCTAAGTCAAAAGAGACTTTGAGACCTTGATAGTCTCACCTCTTAATCAAACACATGCCCTTTCGACCTTTGGTGCAGGACTTATGATACCCACGACCTTCTCCTTCGTGCTTCAGCGAAGTCTCGGAGATGGCGTTAGCCCCTTTTCTCTTGGCCCCTCCTTAGATGTGACCTTGGGTGATGACCTCACGTAAAGACAAAATTGTGGGTGCAACAAAAAGAGGTTTGAAACCAAACTACTTTTTGGCCCACAATTCTCCTCGAGCCTCCACGTGTCCTTTCTCCAAAACTGTGCTTTGGATTGCGGCCCGCCCTCAAATTTTTAAAGTTCGTGCACCTCCGATCCCTACAATTCTACGGGACCATCGATCTCATGATATTAATGGTGTTTCTGAATGGAGGAATCAGATCTATCCCTTTCAAAGCTGCAGATCAGATCTGACCTCTTTCAAATCAATGGCTGTGAACTTTTTCGTAATTTCAGACTTCAGAATTCTCAAGTCTCAAACTTTCCTTTCTTCCGTATGTCAATCTTCTGGAGTCGACAATTTGTGGACACCTGTACTTCTCAATTAGTGTCTTTACCTCCACTTCACGGATTTGACCTTTCAACTAGATCAATGGTCCTGCAAACACAACATGTAGTCAACCGAGATTTGTTAGGCCATCATTCATTAACAAATCCCACAGCATTCATAAACCAATATGATTTATGAAAACGTTCAGATTTCATTTTCCTTCCGAGATCTTCGCTACTCTGTAATAATTTTGGGGCACTAGCCCCTTTCTCTCAGTCCCCAATCCATGTGATCACAAGCCATGACCAAGCATTAGATCACTAGGTGCTTACTCGGGCCTTCGGCTTTGGAAATTTTCAAAGCACAACACAACAATCTCTCGGAGTTCTGAGTTACTGAACTCATGAAGTAGAGTGGATCAAAATTCCACATCTACCCAAAATCCAATGACTGACACTTACTATGGAACCTCAGGTGTCTGAGTTTCAGGTCTTCGAGACTTCAAATCTTCGGAGGATCTCACATCCGCACATCCGAACTGTTAATCTCTGAACATTCCCAATCACCTTTGGTGACGTCATTACGTCACATCAATTAACTTTTTCCAATTGTGGGGGCATGCAACGGTGGCTTGGAGTAACCCGCCTTTCATCCCACAATTCTTCTGACGCTGACATGTAATACCTCGGTGAAGCTGTGGTTTGGATTGCGAGACTCCCTTGGATAATTAACTTCTGTGCAACTTGTATCCCCACAATGCCTTCTTGCCATTGATCTTGATGTATCATGATCAATGCCACTATGGGTCCACTGACCTTTAACTACATTACGTAACCTCGGTCCCACTAACCTTGCTCATACAATATGCCACATGGTGGAATACTAGTGGTTGAATCATGGCCCAATCAAATGGGTGTCACACGTCATGTTCCAAATTCCATTTCAACCTTCCACGGGTTCAAAACCCACTAACACGTGGCACACATCCCATGTGTCCACGTCACCTCTAGGTGATGTCATCATGACTCGCCAATTCGGCTCTTCAGGCTTTGGAGCTTCAAACTTAGGGAGTTTCAACTCCTCTATGCTCACTTTTTCTTGGAGCGCTTTCCCCCGGAGTTCACGATCTACCGATGCATGTCCTTCTTCACGATCAATGACTATGAGGGAATTTGACAATTTGGGCTTTGAGAGTTTGTCGCACTCCACACTTGAAATCCTTCGAAGTGACTTTCCCTGAAGTCTCAGATCTGTTGACACGTACCCGTCTGGTGACCAATGACTAGGATCTACATCGGCTATTTCACTTCCTCCTCGATCACAAAATTTCCAAAGTGCTCTCGCTCCAGAGTTGTGGATCTTGCGCCACCTGTCAACCTGGATCATGTGACTGTTGATCATTTGCACTCATATCTGACAACTTTGGATCTATTTCTTCCTCATCTCTCTCCTTTGATTTCCTGAACACATATCTAATGGTCGAGACTCCTTCCAACAACAAATCTTACGACTGTTGTTTCTCCTCCTCCTGAGCTTCGTTTCTCGAACCCCTTTATCCTTAGAGGGTTTCTTCGACACTTAGTCTACTTTTGGATCTGTGAACTCCTAACAACAGATATTTGCGTCCCTTCATGATAAAATTCAATCTATTTGTCCTGATATTTTTGAGTCAATAACTCTTTCAACACACTCCTTGCACCCAGGGACACTCTGAACCTCGAATTTTGTCCCTTTTGACAACAATTCCCTCTAAAAACTTTGTCTCATTAACCACTAACATGGCCCATCTAGGCTCAATGTTGTAACCATGGCTCTGATACCATATTGTAACATCCTTGACCCTCCAGAGAGAGGGTAACGCCACCACACGGAATATACACTTATATTATATATATACATTTTAATGAATTTAAAACACTTAATCATGATAAATACATAATTACTGCTACAAGTTCATAATCAATGGAACTAACCGTAATTCATATACACAACGAAATACATGATAACATTCAAGCATCACAAAAAATGCATAAAATACATAATTAAGCACTTCAATGATACTTGTCTTTTAGCTGGAGTAAATCCACCAACTGCATGAAAACCTTCCACGAACTTCCCAGCCTTAGACCGCACTGCTCATCACTCTCAACAGTAGGTCACCCTCGAGCTGGGACTAAACTCCACCGGGCAAGGGAATTCTAGGCTTGGAAAGTACAACAAGGAAGTTGCACAAAGCAACAGGAAGGATCTTTTATCCCAGGAGCCACTTATGCCCACAACCCACAGAACCTCATTTCCCGACATGCCTGCTCCACACCAGGAGGATACACCTTCATTAATACAAGTCCATCGGCTATTACACCTCCCTTACCTTGGGTTTCAACAACAGGATGGACCAAAAGTCTCAGAGTACTATAGCTGCTACGAGACTCCCTTCCAGGAGAATTCACTTCCCAACAAACTCTCTCACCTGGGAGAGCCGCTCACAGGCCTGAAAAACTGCCTCTTCAACCAGTCTTTGACTCAACTACAACTAGTTACGGGTGACAACAACAACATCAACAACAACCACAGGGAAAAATGGGTATGGAAACCCAAAAAAACAACAACCTAATGGTAAGTCACAACACGACTCATGCGACTACAATTGCATTGGGCTTCACAAGAAACACAGATCGGTCCCTCAATTTTCACTGGTTTCAGGGTGACTAAACTCGCGAGAGTGTAGACGGAAAGGTGAAAGATCTCAAAACTTGTCCATACACAAGGATGGGAGTCACACAGAATGGGAAGCGAACCCCCAACACGATTTGACTCATGGGTTATTGGTTCTAGAGATCCGTGATGGATGCCCCCAGTTCACGATTAGATAGTGGATGGAGAATGGAAAGAGAACCCCCCAACATGAGCTGACACTTCAACTTTAACTACATGTGCCCAGGTTGACACTTGTCTTCCTGGAGATGCATGCACTCCATTTATCCTACGTCCCCATTTCCAGGAACTTAGGATAACAAAAACATATCATGTTCACCTTAGTCTTCAATAATTAATATTCAAATATTATTCTGCTAGAGGTAATCCCCCTAGGTTATCCCCTAGGCCCAAATACTTATCCCCCCTTCCTTACCCTACCTAGTGGAGCTTAGTCCCCCATGACTCTTCTTCGTGGTCGGTCTACACGCAGTGATGTTTGTATTTTTATTAATTATTTTGCATAATTACATATACAAAATAGGCTCTTGGCCTTAGCATCCTAGGCTCCTAGCCTAATCATCACATAAGCCTCCTAGCTTATTACAACTCAGCTCACCAACCTAACAAACATGTTTACAATTTATATTTACAACTAGGGCTCTATCGAGGAATATTACACAACTTACAAATGATGTTGAAGGACACCCCCTACTATCCAACGTGCATATCTCAATAGGGTACTTACTGTGGATATCCTATGTAGGAAAAGATCCTTGTCTTGGGCACTCTATGGTCCATAGGCATTTGTAATCATTCCATATTTGTTGGATCCTGAGGCCCTGAAGTGGACTATCAGTGTGCCAACCATGGAAAAAGGTTGATCTATTATGACCGTGGAAGGGTTCCATAGAATGGTTAGGCCCCCTGCTACTCCATTTGAGTTTGTGCGAATGGAGTTACAATTCCTCTAGGATCGCTGAAATATTTCCTCAGCTACTTCCCCAATGCATTTCATTTCTTGTAAAAGGAGAATGTCTGGATTCTCTGCACGAATACTGTCTCAAAGGTTCCTTTGTTTGGACCTTCCATTAAGCCCTCTAATGTTCCAAGTGATGATCTTCATCATGATGAGTTGGGTGGTGGGGAGAAGTACCCTTCCATGAGACGGTGGATCTATCCTGAGTTAAGCATATAGTTTCATACCTCTTTGATGCGTTTGTGTGATGATTTACGACCTCTGTGTTTTCTTTCTCAGTGGGTTTTCATGTTCTTAGGTGCTGGATCTGAGGATATTTATAGTCGCAAAGCGGCCCCTGCAATGGAATTAATGAATACTTTGTGCACTTTCCTTAGTTGTTCTACTGGGATGGTTTTCAAGTCCTTTTATTTAAGGCTTCCTCTAGTTTCTCCAGGTCGATGTCTACTAGATATTGATCACCCAACTGCATGAGGGTGTCCCCACAATCCTCTGGTTTATCCTCATTCTGTTGAACTATAGGATCTATTCCTTGGTTCTATCCTTTTGTTGGTTTAGGTTGTAGCTTGGCTTTTCCTTTATCCTTGTCGTGGTTATCTTTCTTATGTGGATTTTCCACCTCCTCTTCTGCTGGGAGCTAATTTAGGATATCAAAAGAGTTGCTAATGGGGATCTCCAGGTTACTTTCTTGATTATGCTTCCTGGGGGGTTGTTTTTTCCTACCTGTGACTCTTGTGTAGCCATCCTTTTGCTTCAAATCTCATGCTTTTGAATTTTGAGCATTTAGAGGACAATCACGGAAGAGGTGACCATGCTCATGACATTTCCTGCAATGGAAGGGGATATGTTCATAATCAATGGTTTGGTTCCATTCCTTATCCTAGTATTCTATAGTTACTGAACCTAGTAATGCCTTCGAGATATCCATGTAGACACATATGCAGGCATAGGAGGTGTATTTCCTTTGATTTTTTTCCTTTGAGGATTTTACATACCTTCCCACTGTGTTTCCTATCCCCATGAGAATTTATTCAAGCCATAATTCTCAAGGCAAGGAGTAGAGTTGGATCTAGAATGGTGCCATGGTGAAATCCTCTTTCTCTGGGCTAAAGCGATCCATCTAGAATTTGAGGAAAATCCATGCAGAGTTGTAGAAATATCATCCATGATTGAAGATCTAGTCCTTATCTTCCAGGAAGTAGAGGATGATCAATAAGAACACCTTGGAGCTGAGTTAGACTTCATATTCCCCCTTTGGGTTCCACAAAGATTTGATCCATCACACGAGGTCCCTTTCCGAAGGCTAGAGACCCAAACATTTCCCTATTAGGGCATGCTCTTTCATGAACTGGGTGTGTTCCCCAACCCTGGTCGAGTTGATAGTATACCTGGGAGGTTTATCAGATTGGGAGATACATTTTCCCGGTTCCCATCCTCGGGATGCCTTTGGATGAGACGTACTTGTATCTACCTCCATCTCTTTAATGAAACCTTGTTCTTTGGTGAGGAATTGTTCCCACAGATGGGGTGACGACTCAAATGTTGGCCGCTTGGATCTTGTCCCATCTCTGTCATTCGAGGCTATATTTCTGTATGAGGGGGGTTGGAACCCCTCCTCTAGATTCATTTCCAGAGATCAAATGCTCCAACTGAGTGGTAGTATGGAAGTGAAGGTGTGGTGGATCCGTCTGTGGAAGTTGGGATTAGCTGCATGCAGAGCATAAAAGATAGGGTTTTATTAGAAGAATTTGAGGTCCCATCTATTGAGAGGTTCTCTTATGTAGTTCATACTCTCGAAGTCTTGAAAACTTTATTATTAGTAAATCTAGTGGAAACAAATTGACATATAATATTGAACATAACAATTACATGAAAATATAAATTAAGATATTTCATTCTCTCTCAGAAAAACAAATTTTGTTTTTCAAGACCTTGGATGTCTTATGCAATGCATATATGCTCACATGGTAAACCTGTTTCAATAGGAAATGGTTTTATTCCTTTGAAACATGGGAAGGTTTTTCTTATAGTATTGGTGTGGGCTCAAGAGATATAGGTATGATACAACATAAATACAAGGATATAGGTTCTTATTAGTATGTTGGTGTTCACTTTCAAATAGGTAGGATACAACCTTATGTATGGGGATATACTAGTATATTGGTGTTGACTTTAAAAATAGATATATACATACCTACAATCAATTTTATGTCTATTTAACATATATAAAAGTGAACAAAAAAACTCTCATACACTGACCAAACAATCCTAAATAGTGGATTAATCCCAAATCAATGGATTAAGTAATATTGTACACTCCCTTCAATAAATTGGTTGAATTTACTCACCATTGTAATAGTTCTATTTATAAATCAAGGAATACACAATGTAAAAAAAATTAAGCATATAAAATCATTGAAATGGGCCATCATATCAGAAGATACCTACCAACAATAAACTTAGAGACCCATGTCAAATCATCTAGAAACACCACCCCCAACATCTCCATGCACCCATGGATGGATGGAAATTGTGGCTGAATATTCAGGGCATGTACTTGATTAATTGTAATTAAAATGTGATATGACACAAAGCTGTAGATGCTACCTTTCAATTTAGAGATTCTAGATGCATTTCAACTCTAAATTTATCCTTTTCTTCTTGAAATCACATCCATCCTCACTGTTGTTTATACCCTAAAGGGCCACGACCACACCATAATACTTGTTTCTGGCAAGTAAATTGCAACAATCAAAACATGAATCTATCTCCTTGACACTGCTTACAATGAGATGATTTACCTTGACACTACTTACACTTGAAATTGTGATATCCCTATTTCCCCCAATTTGTAATTAATCATAAAATAGGAATTACCATGCTAAGGCATGTGGACAATGTAAATGTATTATTGTTTGAGTTGCCAATAACTGACTGCAGGGGTGAAGCTTTGAAAGTACTGGCCATGATATCACTAGAGGAAGAATGTGAAAACTATACGAGAGGGCTCATTATATCAAATAATTTAAAATTTCCCTTGATGATGATGATAAACCTCCTTCGGATCCCAAGGAGAGAAATCAATTAATGAATAAAGGACCAGTGGTTGAATTATCAACCACCCCCATAAATGGGAGCATGGTCTATCTGTAGAAGGTCAGCCCAAAGTACCACAGAGACTTGTAGACCCGATCTTCCTTCTGCCAGAAGGAGCGTGATGGGTCGGGAACCTTCCAAAAGAAGGAAGGTAATATAGATACGCACAAACAACCATAGGGGAGACACAAGACAAGAGCACAATCTCGTAAGGGAGATGCACAAAGATCTTCGGGGGATATGAATAGAAGGATACGAGATTGATGCAGAGTGAGCATACGATAAAGCCTGCCGAGGCCATAACAGAGAGAAATCTCTGAAAGTTGCAGAGAACAGAACCCGAGCAGAAGTTGAACAGATAAATAATCCCTAAGAACTGCGAGATTTCCCTGGTGATATCATGGCTTGGCATGGGGGTGGCCAGAGTGCTAATAATGAATGCCTTTGATCCTATGGTAGGGTGGAAGGACGAACATGTTAAATTATGAGCTTGATTTCTTATGTGGATTAATTCTTTTATTTTCTTCAATACTTTGATTCCAATTTAATACGCTTCAACAATTTCAAATCATAATCGAATAACAATAATTATTTAGATAAGTAACATGCATATCAACAACACATATACCCTAGGGAGACCCTGTACAGGGAGAAAAACCCCAACAATCAATATTCCTTTATTGCATTAATAATGTAATATCTCTTACAAATATCCACCATGAATATACTTCTCTCAAAGAGCTTGCCAAGATGAATCTGACCTGACAAAGACCTACAATACCTTGCTGAAATATACCTTTGATATGCTGTATCTTTATCACTGATGTGCTCCTCTATTACTTCACCCTCAACCTGCATATGAAAACTTTGTTTCAAAATTGTGTTGCAAAACTATGTTGCAGAACTATGTTGAGGAGAGGGTTCGACCTCTTCTTATATAGGATGAAGAGGGGAAGAGGATAAGCTCTAAATAGTAATCTGATTGCATGCATTAGTCATAACTTAGCTTCATACTTTAGTTCGAACTTAGAACTAGATTTGAGAGTTTAGTTGCAACTCAACATTACACTTTAGTTCTAAGATAGAACTAGACTCAAGACTTTAGTTGTAACTCAACATTACACTTTAGTTATAGACTCAAGAATTTAGTTGCAACTCAACATTACTAAAATAGAACTAGACTCAAGACTTTAGTTGCAACTCAACATTACACTTTAGTTCTAACATAGAACTATACTCAAGACTTTAGTTACAACTCAACATTACACTTTAGTTCTAACATAGAACTAGACTCAAGACTTTAGTTACAACTATTGACAAGGAAATTCGAAATTCTCTTCATGGTGGATAATGTTTACACGTGCCAACGCACTAGATCAATACAATTACATCATTTGCAATATTAGGAATATCGTTTGTTTCTAGCTCATAGGAATTTTACATTCAACCTAACTTTTTCTAGATACCTTGACTTTTGCTCATGGCTCACAAGGTTTGAATAGGATCACAGAGGTTGTATGTTCCCCCTGACTTTTGCACTAGTCTGTCTATGCCCACAGAGGTTGTATGTTCCCCTTGAATTTTGCATTAGACTGTCTATGCTCACAGAGGTTGTATTTTCCCCCTGACTTTTTCATTAGACTTAGATAGCATCTCGTTCGTCCTGACTTTTGATTTGACTCACAGATGTTGTTCGTTCCCCCTGGCTTTTGTCAATACCTCACAAGATTGATTGATTCTCCAAATCTCCCTAGCTAGCCTCAGGGTGGCCCATATGTCCTCTCATTGGAGAATGACTGACGATGCTTCCAAATTTAATACTCCCTCTCAGCAAGGGAGTCATTCTTAACCACACCGAGTTTTCCTCTTNTTTTCTCTGGACCAAGTCTTGGATGTAGTGGTACCTCATGCCAATATGTTTTGACCTGTCATGAAGTACTGGGTTCTCTGCCAATTTTATGCAACTTTGATTATCACAGTGAACCACTGTCATCTCGAGCTTGTCACCAAACAACCCAGAAACCAATTTTCTGAGCCATACTGCTTCCTTGCTAGCATCACTTGCTGCAATGTACTTAGCCTCTACTGCACTCTGTGCAATGGATCTCTACTTTCGGCTTGACCAAGAGATCACTGAAGCAGTATCTAGAAGTACTCTTCTGATCCACTAGGATTCCTTCCCAGTCAACATCTGCATACCCATGCAAAAATAAACCACCACTGGATGTATATCTCAGACCATAAGTAATGGTCCCTCTGAGATATCTCAAGATGTTCTTTACTTCCACCCAATGTCTCTGTCTTGGTTCAGTCATGAACTAACTCATTGCAATCACTGCATAGCATATATTTGGCATAGTGTGGATCATGTACATCAATGATCCAATCTACTTCCTATACATGGTGGGATCCAACAAATCTGAACCTGTATCAGAATCATGTAGCTTCTTCAGGTTGGTAACCATCAAAGTAGACATTGATTTGCAATCCATCATACCAAACCTCTTTAGTACATCCACTGTTTATTTTCCTTGTGCCAGAAATATCTCTCCCTATCTTTGCCACACTTCCAATCCTAGGAAGTAATGCATCAAGACTAAGTCTTTCATCTCGAATTTTGAGGTTAGGTCCCTCTTACACCAAGCTATTAGCCCTTCATTTAATGTTAGAAAGAGATCATCAACATACAATATTATTATAATAGGTTAGTTACCTCTTACCTTGAAGTATATATTTGCATCAACATCACTTTTCTGAAATCCCAGGCTTTTAAGAAAGCCATCAATCCTGTCATACCAAAATATGGGAGCCTGCTTAAGACCATACAAGGCCTTCCTTAGCTTGCATACATGAGTGCCTTTGTTATGCAGTATAAAACCATATGGTTGTTCCACAAAGACCTCTTATTCAATATTTCCATTCAAGAATGTTGTTTTTACATCCATCTGATGTAGTTTCCAACCAAGTACGGAAGCTAAAGAAATAATAGCTCGAATGGAGGTATACCTGGCTATAGGAGAAAAAGTCTCTTCGTATTCGATTCCTTCTTTCTGAGTGAAGCCTATGGCTACAAATATTTCTTTAAACTTTTCCACACTTCCATCAGCTGCATGTTTGATCTTATAGATCCATTTGGAAGAAACCACTAATTTGTCTTTTGGCCTTGGCACAATGTCCCAAACATTGTTCTTTATAATAGACCTGTATTCCTCAAGCATGGCATCCTTCCATACTTGTAATTTATCTTCTTCTTCAAATGAAGAAGGTCCAGCATCACTAATGCTGCTCATCAGTGAAACATAGCCTCCAAACCTATGAGCCCTCTTCCTTTCCCTGAAAGTACCTTTGGGAGCAACTATCCTTTCTACTTCTTGCACTATTTCTTTAAGCCACCCTGGCTTCCTTTTGGCTGGAGTTTCTTCAAGAGTTCTTTCTAACACTTCAGTGGGTTCTAGGGGCTCATTACTTGGCCCTTCACAAGATTCCTCCCTCTGATCATCTGACTCTTCATTTTCAGAAGAGGGCGAAGTTGGCTGAACTACTTCTGAATCCTGCTGAAGCTCTCAGGATTTCTTAAATGCAGCTCCCTCATGGAAAGTCACATCTTTTCTTACCTCTATTTTCCTCTGACCTGGTACATAAATCTTGAAAGCTTTGGAGTTCTCACTGTACCCCACAAAAACCCCTTTCTTTCCTGAGGATTCCATCTTTGTCCTCTTTTCCTTAGGGACATGAATATACACAGGACATCCAAATATACTTAGATGCCCTACTTCAGGTTTGATCCCTGAGAAGAATTCTTTAGGAGTCTTATCCTTCAAAATAGCATGTGGACACCTGTTCTGAATATACAAGACAGTGGAGGTATCTTATATCCATAAATAATTTGGTAGATCCTGGTCAAACATCATTGCTTTCACTGACTCATAAATAGTCATGTTTTTCCTCTCAGCAACACCATTTTGCTGAGGGTTATATGGCACAATAAACTATCTCTTGATTCCTGCTAAATTGCAAAAATCCTCAAACTGAAGAGATTCAAACTCTCCTCCATTGTCTGTTCTAAGGATTCTTATGTGTTTCCCTGTCTTCTTTTCAATAAGGCCTTTATACTCTTTGAATTTATCAAATGTGTCACTTTTAGCTTTAAGAAAATATATCCAACATTTTCTTGAGTAATCATTAATAAAAATGACATAATACAAACAACCACTGAGTGAGGGAGATGACATGGGACCACATACATCATAATGAACTAGATCTAAGATGCCCTGAGCTATGTTGTCACTACTAGGAAATTCTTTCTTTATATTTTTACCTAGAATGCATCCCTTACAAATTTCATTTTTACTAAGAGAAATAGAGGGCATGCTACATGCCATGTTTTGTAGATCTGGAAGAGCTTTGTAATGAAGATGTCCAAGTCTTCTGTGCCACAAATCGCTGGAGCTAGTCGCATCATGAGCCAATGCTTGAACTGACTGTCCTTACACGACGTACAATCCTCCACTGTGAGTTCCAATGGGTTCTCTTGTACTTAAGTGGCTACCTTTAGCCCATATTATTGCCTTCCTATCCTTGAAGATCACCCAATATACCTTGTCCTAAAGGCTTGCAACTGATAGTAGATTCTTCTTGAGCCCTGGAACATATAATACTTCATCAACATGAAGTCTAGCCCCATATTCCAATCTGAAGGAGATAGAGCCTACTCCCTCTATCTTGTAAAATTTTTCATCCCCAAGCTCGATCTACTCTGCAAAAGATTTTGTCTCGAAATCTGAGAGGATCTCATTGTACCCTGTCATGTGCT
>JASDQU011310734.1:11837-25164 GCA_032191745.1 Picea mariana | reverse complement strand
GAAAATTGTGGAGGGCCATACAAAGAAAAGCCTGTACTAATCCTTGTCGATTGATTCCATATACCATCCTTTGATTATTGTTAAGCCTAAAGCTTGAATTTTCGTCTTTCCTTGGCTCCATTAACACTTAGCTTCATGCCATTTGCATGAATTGCTGGTGGTATCTTATTCACCTCTATCCTTGTACTCAAACTTGCTCATGTTTGTCTTGTATTGGACTCTCTTCATGGATCCATTTCTGACCACACCTCCCCATTTCAAAGGCTTTTGGTCCCACAAAAGCTTATGCTTTGTTGGGTTATACTCTGCTCTTTTTCGAACAAGGACTTTGCTGCTCTCTGGATTGATGTCTGTAGGTAATTTGCTTCACACCTTGCTTTAGTTTTTCATAGAGATAATGGCATGGATTCTCTAAAAGTTTTGCACATTTCTTGTTGCTTCCATCATACCTTGTTGGCTGCCAATTCTTGCTGTAGTCTCTCTTACATTTGAGAGAACTTACTCTCTTGTTGATCATCCATCCACATCGTCATCTCTCCCAATTCCAAGAGATGCACTCTGCACTTATCTAGGCATGCCATGGTGTTGGCAAGGGAGTCTTGCTGACCTTTCAGCTATTCTGTAAGGGAAACAAGAAAAACTTACGAGGTCTGGACTCTGGAGCCTGTGCTGCAAGTCTTTATTCTCCTCTTTTCACTGCTGCAACTTTTCACTCAGCCACTAATACTCTTCACAAATCTGCTGATTAATGGTCCTCAACTCTTCAAATGTTTCTCTTCCAAGCAATTCAATTTCTTCTAGCAAGTCGATTTCTCATTCATGCAAGATGAATAGAGTCTAGTCGACTTCTTCTTCAGTGGGGAATGCTCGGAGCATTTTCCCTTAGAAGTTCAAGGAGAGGCCAGTTGACTTTGTTTCCACCAAGCAAATTGAGTTGAGTCCAGTTGATTTCTTTTATTTTGGCAAGTTAAATCCTTAGCTGAATCGTTTCCTTTCTCCTTGCAAGTTGATTCCTCTGCTAGGCTGATTTCTTCGTCAGGCTTTGGAATCGTTCTGTTTGACCATGCTTCAAATGTGTTCCTCTTTCTAGACTTCAAATTTGCTCTTCTTTTATAGTGTTGATGATCAAGTCAATTCTTGCCTAGACTTGGAATTTTCTCTTCTGTAGGTCACGTTGATGGGAACCATTCTCCCTGTCTCTCTCTCTCGAAGTGTAGGTCGGTAGCACGATTCATTGCTTCCTAGAATACATTGCCATTCTTTCCCCCCAATGATTTGTTCTCCTCGTTAAATTCTCTTCCAATTTGTTTTGCTGCCAAATTCTTGGTTCCTTGACGATGCCAACTCATTGGTGTGGAGAAGAGACTTTTATGACCCCCAAAATGTGGCATCTGAAGAGTCTGGTTCTTGTTATCAGTGTGACCACGACTTTTATTCTTCCAAGGCTGAGATCCACCTCCAATATTGGCAGAATTGCATGAACTGGGAAAACTACACGTATTGGGGTTGTTCCCAATCACCACATGTTAGCTTGATGGCACCGCGGGGTTTAAAGGAAAGATGGGGAAGTCCATACAAGGAAAACTTGGTACTAATTGTAGTCAATTGATCCTTTATACCATCCTTTGACTATGGTGAAGCCTAAGGCTTGCACTCCCATCTCTTATTGGCTTCATTAACACTAGCTTCACACCACTAGCGTGAGCTATTGGTGGTATCTTATTCACCTCCATCCTTGTACTCGAACTTGCTCATGGTTTGTCTCGGAATGGTCCTGCTTCATGGATCCGTTTCAGATTACCCCATTTAAGAGACTTTTGGTGTGGCAAAACCTTATGTTTGCTCAGGAGATTCTCTGCTCTCTTTTGGACAAAGACTTCATTGCTCTTTGGATTGATATTTGTAGGCAGTTTTTTTCACACCTTGCTTCAGATATTCATAAAGATAATGGCCTGAATTCTCTAGAATGTTTTGCACCATTTCCTGCTGTTTCCATCATACCTCCTTGGCTACCAATTCTTGTTGCAGTGTCTCACATTTGAGATCACTTACTTTCTTGTTGATCATGCGTCTGAATCGTCATCTCTTCCAATTCCAAGAGCTGAGTTCTGCACTTATCCAGGCACGCCATGGTGTTGGCAAGGGAGTCTTGCTGACCTTTCAGGTGTTCTGTCAGGAAAACAATAAAATATTCCAAGGTTTGCAGCTTGCACTGCAAGTCTTCATTCTCCTCTTCTGATTGCTGCAACTTTTCCCTCATTCGTTGGTTCTCTTCACTATTCTGTTGATTAACAGCCCACAACTATTCAAGTCTTTCTCTCTTTAGAACTTTTTCCATGGCCACCTTGCTACAACTTCTTTGAGTTGAGAATTCTGTGCTCTGATACCAATATGATCTGTAATTGATCAGCATATGGCCAACTTGATTTCGCAGCATGGACCCTGTGACAAATTTATTTGTCCTTTCTACCTGTGTTTTATTTTGTTGTGAAATTAGCTTATGTTTGTGCTTGATTATCTTCCTACTAGTGTGTATTCAAAACAAAGATTGAAGTGCAAGAAAATCATCGCACACAGCAGGATAGCAAAATTTTATCCTAGAGAACCATACGGGAAAACTCCAGCAAGAAGAAGAGGCTTCATTCCTTCCTTCTCAATATGCAAGTGGTTACAATCTCCGAGGCTCTCTCAGAGCATAGAAGAACAAATTTCCAGAAGTTATGTCTTCTCTCTTCAATGACACCCAAATGCTCTAAGAGAAATAGGGCCGCTCTGGTGAGTGCTTGGAAGATCGATTCCTTCCCTCAGATAGGAGGTAGTTTCAACTTTCAAGTACTGTGCATGGACCCCAGAAACTACAACACTATCTATTCGGATCTTCCCTTGTTCTTCTTTTCTAACTTTTGGTTCTGTGCTTCAATCATGAATGAGAAACATATGTTAGCTTAGTTTGCTCTCCAATGCCTTTGTACTTCTTCCCCATCCTTGTCTCTCCAAGCTGGCTTTGCCGGAGAGATTCTCTCTTGCTATAAATTCCATGTAGTAAGGAGTTGCCAGGACTCTCCTTCGTGCCTCTAGTTGCACTCAGATTGATTCCTTCACTAGTCTATGGAACCCAATGCTGTTGTGATCATATTTGCAACATTGGTTGCGAGTTCTCTGTTTCTCCTCTGAAACACAATGGAGGCAAGAATACTCTCTGTTGGTGATGCATTCGAGTCTACAAACATGCTGGAAATCCAAATTCATTTTCCCTTTGCTTGATGGTGTCTTTTCTTTGCCAATGCAATTGATGGTGATCTCCAAGTAAGGAAAACGTTCGCTCTATTAATGAAAATGCCGAGGATGCAATATTTTTGCTGTTCTCAAGTGCTATAGGAGGCAAATTCAGCTTCCCCCAACAACAATTTCATTCTCCTTAGACGAGTGGATTTCTTGGTAGGTCAACTTCTCTTATGAGCAAGTTGATTTTTTCTTCATGCAAGACAAATAGAGTCTAGTCGACTTCTTCTTTAGCTGGGAAACTAGAGCATTTTCCTTTAGCAATTCGAGGAGAGGCCAGTCAATTTCGTTTCGACTAAGCAGGCTGAGTTGGGTGAAGTTGATTTCTTTTCTTTTGGAAAATCTGAATCCTCAGCTGAATCATTTCCTTTCTCCTGGCAAGTTGATTCCTCTGCTGGGTCAATTTCTTCCTTAGGATTTTAAATCATTCTGTTTGACCATGCTTTGAATTCGTTCCTCTTTCCAGACTTAGAATTTTCTCTACTTTGGCAGTTGATGTATCAAGTCGATTCCTTCCTAGACATGGAATTTGCTCCTCTGTAGGTCATATTGATGGGAACCTTTCCCTCTCTCTCCCTAACTGCTTGCCAATAGCACGATTTATCCCTTTCTGGAATCTGTTGCCATTCTTTCTCCCCAGTGATTCATTCTCCTGGTTGATTTCTCTCCCAGTTCTTGAAAAATACCAAAAGGCTCAATGTCTCCTCCCAAGGATCCATTTCACTACCAACTTCTTGGTTCCTGCATGATGCCAACTTGTTGGTGTGGAGAAGAGACTGTTATGGCCCCTGAAACTTGGCATTTGAAGAGTTTGGTTCTTGTGTATGATTGTTATCATGACCCTTAATCGTCCAAGAATCTAAGCTCCACCTAGAGTGTTGGTGGCATTGCATGAACTGTCAAAAGTGCACATATTCGGGGTGTTCCCAATCGCCACATGTTAGTGTGATGGAGCTGCTGGGTTTAAAGGAAAGTCCAAAAAGTCCATATAAGGAAAACACTGTACTAATCCTAGTCGATTGATCCCTTGTACCATCCTTTGACTATTGTTGGGCCTAAAGTTTCCACTCCTGTCTCCCCTTGGCTTCATTAACACGACTGACATGAGCTGCTGGCGCTATCTTATTCACCTCTTATCTTTGTACTCGAACCTGCTCATGGTTTGTCTTGGATTGGTCCTGCTTCATGGATCCATTTTGGATCAGGCAGCTTCTCAGAAACATCAGTTTGGAAATGCAAACACCACTTTGTTGGTGAATAATATGCTGCAGTTACTTGTTTTTCGCAAAAGAATTAGCTGGTGCAAAATAAGATGATAATTTTGTTAACACAGGGAATTAGGTTACCTGTCCCATATTATTTCTAAAGCATTCTTTAGTGCTATGCTTGTAATGGAGAAATACTTAGAATGCATTAATTCAAATTCTGGTTGGACGAAAAATTTAATTATTAAGTTGTTTGATGACTTCAGTAACGGTCTATGAAAAAGGAGAATCATAAGTTATAACTGTTCTTTTTCATTTTTGATGTAATCCATATTTTGCTTTGACTTGTGTGTTCATAGCATTCTGATTGTAAATGGATTTTGCAAGTTTGGCAAACACTTAGGGTAATGGTTAGGATGGGTGAGCAGTTTTCCCTGTATGAAAAAATAGACAATGATGCAGCTTGAGTGGCATGAGGCTTTGAAGAACAGAGCTCAGCTCTGTCATGTTAGGACCAGTTACTGTAACACTGTAATTCTCATTCTTTTCCAACTAATCAAAAGTTGGATTCTAGAATAGGGGCGTGAAGTATAACTATTTTCTTTGGATTTATTTTTCTCACAGGTAAAGCTTACGGTAAAATACTAATAGATAAATTTTCGGTACCAGCCAGAGCCTGACTGCTGATTTGGACGAGACAGCAACATCATCTGGCTGGAGAAAGTGTAAGAGATAATCCTCTGCCTAAAATAGTCTAAAATATAAACGTTTTGATAATTTTTGTAATTGTTGCGAAACAAAGATAGGCATGAAGATCTTGCTGAAGGTCGATTACAAACAATTGGATTAACAGCAAGTTGAATTGCACCAGTTCAAGTGCCACAAGAACCTCAAACAATCAATTGCTTAATGTGCAAGTATTGATAATCACCTCAGGAGATGGAACAAATTCACCAATACCAGTGGTGATGGCTCAACTACCCAACCGGGAAAACACGTATTGCCTCTAGTAGCATATGCTCTACCACATGAAAATCGTTTCAAGGTAGATTAGAGATTAACAGCTCTGATTATTCTTTTGACTTTAAAAATAAAGAAGGAAGATTCAGTGTCTCAACTCTCAAAAGTTAGATCTATACTTTCTAAATATCAGTATGAGATGCAGAAAGGCAACCTTTTCAAGTTATAAATGACAAAAAATACACTCAGTGTGGTCGTAGAGTACTTGCAACACCAAGAAGGAAGACACCCCACAGAAGCTAAGAAGAATATAAAATGTCTTGGAAGGAAAATCTTTCGGTAATCTGTTATGAGAATGTCATGGACATTAATTGGTGGTTGTTAAATATTAATTGGTTATTATTATTATTATTATTATCGACAAGTTTCAGAAGATATTGTCATCAAAGTGGTAGGGCTAGGGTTTGGTTGTACAAGTGTGCTAGTGCTAATTATTGTTGTCCCTTTTTTCCATCATCGTTTCTCCTGCCCTATTTAGTGGCCCAGGTCCTGCACTAATATTAATTGGCCCACCAACTTTTCCATAAAGCATGTGGGTGCCTTAAATAGTGTTCCGTGACCTTGAGATTAGAGTTGTTGTTCTGCTAATTATTGTTGATAGCAACAAAATACCTGTGTCTGATAACAATGACACATTAAGAGTTTGTCCCCAAGGTTCACCACTAAGTAATTCTAAGTTCCTTGAGAAATCCCTGTAGACATTTATGTTATTGAATACAAAAATGTATGTATTTCATATAGGGAAAACATTGTTTAGGTATTTTGTTGGTAGTGATCCTCTCGACGTCATTATTAGGCCTTTGGTTAAGGAGGTTTTGAAATTGCATCAATATGATAACGCTAACTAAAGACTTCTTCCCGTTCTCCTTTTCCAAGAAAACCTATGTCAATAAAGTTGTAACTGAGTCCTTGAGCATGCAAAAATACCCTAATCATTTTTTCCCTTGGGTTGACAGTTTTTCACAGATGACACTGCCCAACTTTCTTGTCTTTTATGGGTTGAGTTCTTTTGGTCACCCATGCAGCTTTTGCTTTTCTTGGAATGCATTTTAGAGCTTGTTAGAGGGTTTTTTACGAGTCACCATGGTTTTTTAACCCTAGACCCTAGAAAGTTGTATCTGAGTCCTTGAGCATGCAAAAATACCCTAGTCATTTTTTCCCTTGGGTTGACGGTTTTTTCGCAGATGAAACTGCCCAACTTTCTTGTCTTGTATGGGTTGAGTTCTTTTGGTCGCCCATGCAACTTTTTCCTTTCTTGGAATGCATTTTAGAGCTTGTTAGAGGGTTTTTTATGAGTCACCATGGTTTTTTAACCCTAGACCCTAGAAAGTTGTATCTGAGTCCTTGAGCATGCAAAAATACCCTAGTCATTTTTTCCCTTGGGTTGATGGTTTTTTCCTAGATGACACTGCCCAACTTTCTTGTCTTGTATGGGTTGAGTTCTTTTGGTTGCCCATGCAACTTTTTCCTTTCTTGGAATGCATTTTAGAGCTTGTTAGAGGGTTTTTTATGAGTCACCATGGTATTTTAACCCTAGACTCTAGAAAAGGGTTTGTCTGCATGTCATTTTGTCCAAGGATATGAAGGAATATGTCCTCTTTCAAGTAAGGTATAAATTTATGAAGCAACCTGGTAAATATATCAATTTATGGAATACTTGTTTTTGGTGGTAAAGTTTGGACCACAACATCTAGGACTATCCTTTTATGGTCTAGTTAGACCCCTAGGTCACTTTTGTCAAACAAGGCACTCAAGCTCATGTATAATGGAGTCCTCGGGCTAATAATGAACTCTAAAGGCGGTTGGGTTCTAGTAGTTTGTAAGAACAAGCAAAAGAACAAGCAAAGTAACAAGTAGGGTGTTGCTCCAAAATTGTAGGGTCCCAAAGTGGCCACGAYAGGGGGGTCAAGCATGAATAAACCAATGGAMTTTGTTGCAAGGAAGGTGGTGGTGCACTCCTACCAACACTCTACCTCTCAAGGAGAAAGGCATCGGAGGGCACARTCCCTACCTACTTTATTGAACTATTAGGTCATTGAAATGATGAATTCCTAGAAGAAGCCTAAGGTCCATACTCTTGACCAATGGTTGGTTGTTGTGATGAAAACCCTCGACATCAAACCCATATGGTGTCTTAGCTATCCMTAGGGAGAATGAGAATGAAGGAGATATGGACTTCATTCCGTTTAATTTCYAATGAAAGTTGCCTCATGGAATGTCAGGGGATTAACAAATGCCTATAGAAAACACATWGTCTAAAAAACTAGGATTATATTTAAAGCTCTTGGCATMTTTTGCTTGTAGGAAGTTAAATTTAGTTCTTTTTTTTTGTTGAGGTTTGCCTTGAATGTAATATGTTCACAAGCCTCTGCTTTCTAAACAAATCACGTTGAAGGAAGTGGAGGTGTGGAAATGCTTATTTCTCCCTAACTAGCACTAGATGTTATTAGTTGGGGTTCTGAACCTACCCAACATTTGTTTGAACTTTGCTTAATTTGGATTGCTCATTGTTAGGCTTGGCCAAAATCTATGCATCAAACAATGTAGAGGAAATGAAAACCTTTTGAAGATGGATGGTTGATGAGTTGTTGAGCCCCCTTGGCTCACTTGTGGTGACTTCAATATGGTGGAAACACAAGATGACACAAAAGGGTGGAAATAGATGCCTGGAATGCCTTGAAAGGCAGTCCAAGGTTGTATAATCCTAATAAGTTCATATGCAGAGAGTTTGTAGAGTTATGGTTTACTTGGTCCAATTTTCAAAGGGCTTAGAACAAGTTCTTAAAAGAGTATATTGAGCTATGTTGTTTGAACAAAAACAACTTTTATTTTGATTCCTCTAGAGGCAGGCTTGTGTATACAATGGGGGAGGCCATTCTCTTTGATCACCGACGTATTTTCTTTTCATAATCTCAGGGTGGCTAAAAAAAAAATAATCTGCAAGAGAAGATTCATTTTGAATGTGTTATATCTCAATAAGCCAAATTGTATCAACTATGTCAAATGAATTTGGAATTTTCTTCCTAGGCCGATAGGTGGAGAGGGTTGGATTGCATGGTGGGAGGATGCCATCACATGCACTATGGCTTTCCTGCGTGGCTATGGTTTCTAGATTGTTCTTGTGTGTTTTAAGCACCATAAGGCCATAATAAATGAACTTAAATATATTTTCTAGTTATTCCAATCTAACCCTTATGATGAGGATAAATAGGTTGATGTTCGCCAAGTTCATCACTTTTTGAAATTTGACTAAATTGATTGGGCCAAAAGGGCTCAACTAGGGGATCAATTTCCCGAGATAAAAATATTGGTGACATGCCAACAAAATACTTGAAATCCCTGACCAAGAAAGAGGCCAGAGAGAAAATCAATGCTATTAAGTTTCTTGTTGCCTGGGTGATTAACTAGGCATGAATTGAAGAGGAGTTTGTAAATCATTATAAAATGGTTTTCAAGTCACAGGGTCATAAATGAATATAGATAGGTTGTGCAAACTTGTTTGGATGTAGTGTTGTGGTGCATCTTTGAGGAACATGCTAGGGCATTTGAGTAGGTGTTGACTCTTGATGAGTTGACAACAACTTTGATGGGAAATAATGATGACTAGTCTCCTAGATTAAGTAGGTTCCCATATGAGTTGTACAAAGCAACATGAGACTTTGTTGACCGTATTATTTTAAAAGTGTACAAGGAAGTAGTAAAATAGAAAACCTTGGGTGCTAGAATTAACCAAGGTCTTACTAGAGTCATCCCAAATTTTGGTTACCTAGAGCTCATAATAAATTAGAGATTGATAACTATGTTAAATGTCTCTTACAAGATTTTGGCCAAAGCCCTGGTGCTCCCCATAAAGTATATTTTGCCCAATATCATTGGGCATTAAGAGAAAGGGTTTATTAGAGGCCTTTTCATTTTGAACAATGTTGTAGCTGTTTGTAATTTTTGGATTGGGAACACATCCTTGGGTTGGATGCTTTTCATTAAAATTGATTTTGAGAAATCCTATGATCATGTTGAATGGCCATTATTCTAGCTATGTTAAAATCCTTGGATTTTGGGAACTTCTTCCCCAGGCTGTAGAAGCTCTCTTCATTGAAGCCTCGACCTGTATCTCCATCAACAAAGTTAAATTAGAAGAGTTGGGGTTGTTTAGATCCATTTGACATAGTTGTCCTTTAGGCTTGGCACGATCTATAAATTGTTGTGGATATTACACAAGATAGCTCATCACAACATATCTTCAAATGTTGTTGTGAATACAGTGAGATTATACTATACCGTAATGATTACTTATGATCAAGTTATAATATAGAAGGGTATCACTCTTGATATGGAAATAATTGAGAAAGTAAGAACAAAATTACAATAGTAAAAGAGCACACCATTAACACATTGAACACAAGATGTACCATGGAGAAACCTGTGAGGGTGAAACCTACAACATAAAATAAGAATTGTGCATTACTCTTTTATTCTCAAATATAGAGTACAAATTACAAAGAAAGGTAAGTACTCAACATGGAGTATTTGGGCACTGTGTTCTGAAATAGGATACTATATGATTTCCTTCTACCTATGCTTTGCTCTAATATTCCACTCCTTTTCTTTGCTTAGCTATGCAACAATAAATCATTACAACATGAATGAAACCAATTTCTTTCTTTGTAGCATAGTTTTGAACATGTCCTTGAGTAGTCGTCACATGTTTGTGGCCCTCTAGAATATCCTTGAAAGGCCATAAATGGATAGCACATGTGTGAGATAATGGTGTTGATGTGGCATCCACTTGGCACTATAGTAGTCAAAGCAATGATCACCTCTATGAGGGCATAAATTTCTCATACATAGTGTTTTTTGTGCTTAATACATCATTGGAAGCTTTCCATGAGAGGAATGCCTAGGAAAAATTGTTATGTGAAGTTTTGACCCCCAAAATTGTTGTTCATGCTCTCAAAAGTGGAATTTTGAGTTTTGAACTAGCTTAATGGGATTCATGGTTAGCCTTGGAAAAGGCCCCTACAAGTCCACAACTCTGATTATTCACCCCAGAAGTACCAAAAAGGATGACAAATTATATAGTGTTCCATTTTGAATCATACCTCCCCCTTTTTTAGAGGCTCGATCCCTAAAAACTTTTATTGATGAAGATGTGGAAAAATGTCCTAAATTTCTCCTTGGAGTACAACTTGGCCTTGGTTGGAAGTTGTCCTTTTAAGTCAACCTGCTAGAGTTCTTGTTGACCCCTTTTGATTATGTTGGTCTTATGCAAAATTGTACCTTCTACTAAATCAATTAAGTTTTCTATGAAAGGTAAGACTTGCCCCTCATTTTACTCATTGAGCGTGGATGGCTTATAGAGTTTCATAGTCTTCACATTCACTATTGAGTAAATGTGCGGTAGACTAAGTCTATAAGCATTGTTGCCTACCTATTCCAATACTCCAAAAGGACCATATCTTAGAGACTTGAATTTCTTACAAGGCCTATAACCTTTCCTTGTTTAGGTGCAACCAGAGTTGGTGTCCTACCTCGAATGTCTTCTCAATTCTATTATGGTCACACCTGGCCTTAACACTTTTCTTGTGATTTCTTTGATTTCTCATGCACTTGCAAATGCAAATGCTTGATCTTATCTATGAATCTTTAAGTTTTTGACACTTCTCTTATGGCGTCCTCCTCTTTTCCATGTTGTTCATACACCACACCTAGAGGTGAAGGTGGAGAATATCCAAAATAAGTTTCAAAAGGAGACTAACTAGTGGAAATATTCATTGCTCCACTATAAGAGTGTTGATTGTAGATAAATTCTCATCCCAGGTTTGTGGATACTTTTGATTGTAATCTCTTAAAATCTAAACCAATGTTCTATTCAACACTTTTGTTTGCCCATCCATTTGGAGATGGAAAATTGCAGATCTCTTTAGATTTGTGTCCATCAACTCCTACAATGTAGTCCAAAGGCCATCGAGAAATATTGTATCACAATAAAATATGATGTTCGTTTCTATCCCAAAGTACACCTAGGCCCTTTCAAAGAACAAAATTGTTGCATCTTGTCCCTTCATGGACTTTTAACAAGGCACGGGGATGCACATTGTTGAGGAAAACATATGAATTACCTTACTCAATCATTTTCGAATCTTGTCTGGCTAGGACAAGATAGTTGGGAATATCACCCTGTGCTTTATAGCCTCAAAAATAATTTCCCAATCTGCAAGTATTAATTACAAGGGCTTAGGTTGATTTATTAATGAAAAAAAATGTTGCAAAAATAAAATAAAATTTTATTTTAATTTCTAAAATGTATACACATTACATAAAGTAAATATGGAGATCGAAAGCAAAAGTGACCAAGTCATAAATACATGCAAATGAGATAGAATAACAATCTGATTTATTTCATTCCAAGATATCAAAAGTGTTTCTCTTTACAAAACCCTGTGTGGGGGCATGGGCCAAAGTCTAATTTAGAGATCCCCAATGAACACCATACAAAAGGACTCTACCAAGAAGTAAAAACTGAAATTTATAATCAGGATCAACTTGCCACAAACTATTGCCAATTTGACTCTGCAAAATATCCTTTATCAGCTATGAAACTCAATCCATAAATAAACAAATATACACAGACTATCAAGGATGAATTAACACCTCTAAAACAAGCATCTGAATGATATGGTTCAACTTTGAACCTTGTTGTCTACAATAAGACCCTTAGTCTTGCTTTCTTCTTCTATTCTCCCCTTGTTTCTTCTTCTCATTTAGCTTTTATGCCTTCCAAATAAGTTGAAGTAGTTCAACTACTTTCTTTAGTTAAGTTAGTTGAATTTAACTAATTTAGTTTAGGATAAACAATAACAATAACAATAATAGTTAAGGGTCTTTATTTCATAATAACTAGGTAGGTGGGACTCCTTGTGACTCCCTTCTTTTATTCTTTTCAAATTATAAAATAAAACACAATTGGATAATCATTTAAACACATGCCACCTTGTAACTCCCTTGAATACCTTCAAAATTTGAATATTTAAATATTAGAAATAATTCAAATCATATCCAAAAATATGTAAATATCCACATAATCCACATTTTCCAAAAAATAGCTTATTGTCCAAAACTTTATGCAGAACACTGTCTTCAACAACTCAATCATAAAAACACATAAATTAAAATCCATACTTGCTACTCTGAGAGGCAATCTTTCTTTTATCACTGTTGACCCCCTTTGACTTCCCAGAAGTAGTCTTTGGTTGATTTGAACCTTGAGGCTGTATCTCACTAATAACATGGGAACATCATCTTTCAGATGCATACGAGAGGAGACTAATTTTGAAGAGTCATTTGAAGGAGATGAAGGGGAGGCAACAACTTTGCCTTTATCTTGCACATGGGGGACATCGGTTTTAAGTCTTTTACTAGCATGAGAGGATTGATCAAGTGAATGCACATGGACAATTTGAACATTAGGATTTACAGGTGGTGGATGAGGTAATGACAAATTGGGCCAGCCACGATGCTGAGAGACAACCGGATTGACAATCTCTTGCTATCCATCATTTGCAGGGACTTTTGGTAGCAAGGACACATGAGGAGGCACATGAATACCAGGAATATTTTGAAGCTGGAAGGGAGGTCTCTCTGGTCGAGGCTGTACTATTCCTTGCCCGATCCAGTTGAAGAACCTAGCTTGAAACAATTGGTTCAATTTCTGGGGGTCAACATCAAAATGAATAGAGAATCTAGGCCTACTAGGCCTCTATTATTTTTGCCATGGCTGCCCCTGCCGAAGAAACTCATCTTGTATGCAACAATTCATCAGT
>JASDQU011310732.1:0-25155 GCA_032191745.1 Picea mariana | reverse complement strand
GTTATCAACCTGCGTTCTTATGGTTTGTTGTTCTTTACTGTTTTCAGATCTGCATATGTGTATTTGACTGATATATAATCCTCTTCTTTCCTCATTCTTTCGTTAATTTCTCAAATGGTTAATATCTTCATGCAAGTTAAAACTCAACCATAATCATAAAAGATCTTGCATCGGATCATTGTATGATTCCTTAGATATGTCCCCTTTTCCAAGCATATTCAGCATATCTATACAGTCATCCCTTACTCCTTTTAATAATATAGTTTTGAGAATATCTTTACTTACATTGGGGTGACTGGATCTTTGTAGGTTATACTATAGCCTTTCTACAAAGTCTTCAAGATTCTCGTTCTCTTTCTGCATCATCTTAAATAGCTCCTCCCTCTTTTCTCTTGTTCGGTAGTAGTCCTGGTATTTGTTCAGTAATTTCTGTTTCATTTGGTCCCATGTTGTGATTACATGGCCTCCAAGACTCATAAACCATCTTAGTGCATTCCCTTTTAGTGTTGCTGGGAATAGCTTTAATTTTTTAGCATTGGAAACATAATCATAACTTCTGCATAATATATCAAACTCAAAAAGGAATTCATCAAGATCTTCTAAAAAAAAACCATGAAAATTAGGTAGTGCTGAGAGTGGAATGTTCTTCATGGGGGCTACTCCTGTAGGAAGATCACCAATAGGAAATCCTAATGTAGAGAAAGAGTTTTCATCATTTACCTCTCCTTCAAGACCTGCCTATTCTTCATGATGCAATTCTTCATTGTACTCATCCATGTTTTCTTCTGTCTGCTCCCCTGCTGCACTTGCTCTATCCTCGCTAGTTTCTGGACTGTCTCAGGACTCCAACCTTCTTTCCCTATTTCAAATTTTGCTTGAAATGAAGGATGGGATTTTTGTTTCCAAAGTTTTGGTCGTTGAGCAGCAGATTAAGACTTTGATATAATCTCGTCAATGTAAGTCTTTCTTCCTCCTCTTCCTCCACCCTTGCCACCTATAGGGTCAGTATCTTTGGGGTCTCCACGTCCTCTCATGCAATGTTTGTATCTGAAAAATCATAATTTCTTTTGAAATCTAAAATTACCTTCCCCGGCAACGGCGCCAAATTGTTGGTCACTATAATTGCTTATTTAATTTAAACAATCAAGTGCTACATAAATTGCCAGCCCAGGGAAGTCTGTTTATTTCAAAGGTAACCATGCACTATATATGGTCAATTTCAAAAGAAACCTAGGGTTGTAGTGAAGAAAACTATATTAATCACACTTGCCTTGAATGAACTGAAGTTCTAACTTGAATTACAGAAAAGCAATCTACCTATTGCACAGCTCAAAGTTTACAGAAATGATTAATTGAAGAATCCTGGATTACATTAAAATGACAACGAGATGATGCAATAGGAAAGAATAACTACTCTGAGAGCAGGACCCTAATTCCCAAGCAGGAATCTTCAACACCTGTTTCCGATCATCACACTTTATGAACTCATTGCTTGACTGAAACAATTAGCACACATTGAAGACTAAATAATTCCTAACAGAGAGCAGGACCCTAATTCCCAAGCAGGAACCTTCAACACAAGTCTCTGATTAACACACTCATGAAAATAATTGCAAGCTAACTATTTCTAACAGAGAACAGGACCCTCATTCCCAAGCAGGAACCTTCAACACAAGTCTCTGATTAACACACTCATGAAATAATTGCAAGCTAACTATTTCTAACAGAGAACAAGACCCTAATTCCCAAGCAGTAACCTTCAGCACAAGTCTTTGATTAACACACTAATGAAAATAATTGAAAGCTAACTATTTCTAATAGAGAACGGGACCCTAATTCCCAAGCAAGAACCTTAAACACAAGTCTCTGATTAACACACTCATGACAGTAATTGAAAGATAACTATTTCTAACAGAGAACAGGACCCTAATTCCCAAGCAGGAACCTTCAACACAAGTCTCTGATTATCACACTCATGAAAGTAATTGAAAAATAATTATTTCTAACAGAGAACAGGACCCTAATTCCCAAGCAGGAACCTTCAGCACAAGTCTCTGATTAACACACTCATGACAGTAATTGAAAGATAACTATTTCTAACAGAGAATAGGACCCTAATACCCGAGCAAGAACCTTCAACACAGGTCTCTGATTATCACACTCATGAAAGTAATTGAAAACTATTTCTAACAGAGAACAGGACCCTAATTCCCAAGCAGGAACCTTCAACACAAGTCTTTGATTAACACACTCATAAATTCATCACACAGGATTGCTAACTAGAGTGATTAACAATACCCAAACACGAATTATATGAAAACAATGTAGCAGCAAGACAGAGTTCAATAAAGTAGTGTTTCAGCCAAACAGATTTTACTCAAAGCATAAACAGAAATAATACTAGCACACTATAAAGCTAATGGGTGAATCTTGTGAATAAGGTGGGCCCTCCCTTCTCACAAGATTCCCCTGAAATGAAGAGGCTAGAAAAGGATTCTCAAAACAGTCTTTTATTCATCTATCAATGTATCATATTACAATCTGGAATTGAAGTATGTCCTTCTCTGTAAAACTTTCTTAGTACAAAAACTGGAGATCCTTTCGAATGATGATTTCCTCTTATTTAAAGAGGGAATCCCTTCGATACAACTCATCAAAAATTACAGGTGTATATATGAGTCCTATTCTTAGTCAGATCGACTTTCTAAACCGGAATAACAACTCTTTCTTGTTACTTCTGTTGTATGTTGTTTCGGCATCACAAATTGTGGGTTGTTTCAGCCACGGGATTTGCGTTCTGACTATTTTAGCACTCCTCGGGTAGCAGCAATGGTTGGTGCTTGGCTCACGGTGTAGCTATTGTAGTCAATCTGTGTGAGTTGCTGTTGACCATGGACTGTGTAACGACTTCCTATATGTTTCAACATCGTTTGACCATGGACTATGTAACAACTTTTGTGTTTCAGCATCGTCGACCATGAACTGTGTAATAGCTTCTGTGTTTCAGCATCGTCGACCCTGGACTGTGTAACAACTTTCTCTGTGTTTCAGCATCGTCGGCCATGGACTATGTAACAGCTTCCTCTGTGTTTCACCATCGTCGACCCTGGACTGTGTAACAGCTTCTGTGTTTCAGCATCATCGACCCTGGACTGTGTAACAACTTCGGTGAGTTGTTGTTTTAGCAACAGGCTTCAGATGCTAATCTGTAGTTTGAACTATTTCAGTACTTATACATTTCTAATCGATGGTTAAGTACGAGAATGATGTAAAATTATATGCAAAACATATTAAACGTATAGTAAAGAGAAGAGACGTTGTATACCTTTGGAAAGATAGGATAAAGTGATAATATGAGTTTAAATGTGAGTGAACAAGAGTGTAATGGTGGCAAAAAGTATGGGCAAAAAGGTACATTGTGTGGTCCTAACAGCTGCCAGAAGGCATCCATAGCCTTGACAGGGTTTCCTTTTAACCCATAGATGAGCATGTATCCCTCATAAATAGTTTGATTTGTATTTTCCCAAGAAGACCATTATCCTTGTTTGGCAGCCAGATGATGAAAATGACACTCACTATATTGTAACCTAAATGAACAAGTCGGCTCGTGGTGAGACCTCTTGTCCTTTGAAAAAAATGCCAAAGGCCATTGCCCTGGTGTGGTATCCATAGTGGGAATGTCACCTATGTTATTATCTGATGATCGTGGTAGGTTGGATATTGATGATACCCCTTATTCTTTATGGAAGAAGTTTATTACTTTGTTAAAAACTTTATTTTGATTTTGATTTTTTTTTTTTTTTAAATCTCTGTCAAGAGAGGCTCATCTACTCCTTAAGAGTGAGGGATAGCATGAGAAGTGTAATAATTCCAAGTAAGAATGTATTTAAGATTCCTTATTATGGTATGAAAGCAATTATCATTTAAATATATGTAGATATATAGGGGAAAGAAATGAATTATTGTGGTTAATGAATTGTGAACAATTTTTAAGATGATTAGGAGAAATTAATCCAAAAATAGTTTACTAAGGTATGTTAAATTATCCACACCAAATGATAAATTAGAACTAGTGCTGATGAAAAAGGAATCAGTGAAGGTCATACCCAAAGGAGTGAATGACATAAAAATGGCATGTTTTGAGAAAGGAACAACAATAAGAAATAATCGTGAAGGGAACAATAGTTGTTCCTTTCGAATGGACAACATTATTTAAAAAGGAACAACAAGAATTATAAGGGAACAACAGTGTGATAGAAGGAACAACAATCATTATTTTGGATGGACAATATTACTTATGAAGGGAACAACGGTCTCTCTTTTCAAAGGAAAGAAAATGGTTTGCAAAGTAATCAACGACCATGCGAAGGTAACAATAGTCGTCGCTTTCAAAGGAACAACAATCATTTCTTTTTAAATGAACAACAATGATGCTGTTCAAATTTTTACCCATCTAATTAAAAACTCCCACAGACATTTTCGTTTTAGTGAATCTATAGTTGATTAGTCATCAAATAAATTCATTCAATTTCTATGGGTAAGTTTATGCAATAATCGAAGTATTGGATGGTCCATAAGCATGCTCATTTTCTTGAAAAAAACAAGGTTTATATTTGCTAGGTTTTTGCAAAGTGAGATAGGAGGAAGGAACATAAAAGAGTGTTAATTATATTCATTACAGTCATCTTTTCTAGTTCATATTCTCCCATGTGGATTTCCTAAAAATGAAAAAGACTAAAAACTCAATCAAACTTGTAAATAAATCTATATACAATATGTACAATGATAAAAAATCCTCATTTATGGAGTTGTGGCTGTTGGGTTACCTTCCTAGCCACCCAAGATCTGAATAGTAGGGTCCTTACTTAGTTCTTGGTAGAAGGATTCTTTTGAAGGTGGTTGATGATAGAGTCGTAGCTGGTGTCCATTTACTAGACAGGGAGAACTAGACCCGTCGATGGTAATTAAAGTGATAGTTCCATTTTCATGAACTTCATTAATTTCATATGGTTCTAGCCACCGCGTCCGTAATTTTCCAGGAAAATCCTGAAATCTGGAATCATAGAGAAGTGCCCAATTCCCATTCTGGAAGGATTTCTTCTTGATATGTTTATCATGCCAGTTCACTCTCTTTTGTTGAATAACAATTGTGCGGTCCAAGGTGGACATGTGTGCTTCATTCAACTCACTGAGTTGTTGTAGATGTTGTTTATGTGCCTCTGTAATATCCAGTTCAATTTCCTGGGCCATCCTTAGAGTCTTGATCTCAAACCCAATTAGAAAGATAGGTTTTTTACCATAGACTAAAGGATAAGGAGAGTATCCAGTGGTGTTACGCCATGTTGTGTGATAATCCCATAAGGGATTTGGAAGCTCAGTTGCCCAATTATATTAGTTTGTTGAGACAATTTTTGTCAAAATTTCCTCCAAGACTTTATTGGTGCTTTCTACTTGTCTGTTTTCTTGTGGGTGGTATGGAGAAGTAACTGTGTGTTTAATATGATAATTTTTCAGGGTGGTCGTGATTCTATGAGTTGTATATTGTGACCCCCCACCAGTGATTACTTCTCTGGGTAGTCCATAGCGTACAAATAATTTGAAAATAAATTTAATGACTACTTCCTCTGTTGCATTCGGTAAGGCTTATGCTTCTATCCATTTGGTCATGTAGTCCATTGCAACTATAATATAGGCCTTCTAATTTGACTTCGGGTTGAAGGAGCCAACGAAGTCTAGTTCCCATATCTTGAAAGGTTCTGCGACTACTTGTTCTTTTAGGGGAATTTCATCAGCCTGACCTGGTTTTCCCATCCATTGACAACTATTGCAGGTCTGGAAATATTTTTTTGCATCTCTGAATATTGAGGGCCAATAATAGCCCATGTGTAAAATCTTATGTCTGGGCCTGCAATGTACAAAATTCCTGCCACAGGGATCGTCATGTCCTACCTTAAGTATGTCATAGATTTCGTCATCTCGGACACAACTGCAAACTTGGAGATAAACTCCTGTGTGAAAAAGATATCCACCAATCCAGATGAATCATGCGCTACACTGGACAATCGATTTTCTTTCCCTTGATGATAGATGTGATGGTAGTTTCCCAAATACCAGATATTCTTCCACATCAGTGTACCAAGGTGTCTTAGTAGTGACAGTGAACAGATGCTCATCCGAAAATTGGTCTTCAACCATCAAGGAATCATTTGTTTTGGGTATGCGAGATAGGTAGTCTGCCACAAGATTCTCTCTTCCAAGTCGATCTTTGATGGTGATGTCGAATTCCTGCAATAATAATAACCACCGAGTAACCCATCCATTAGTAATAGGTTTATTAGCTAAATGTTTAATATAAGAATGATCAGTATAGAGAATAACTGGATAGCCTGTTATATAATGACGAAATTTATTGATGGCATGTATAACAACTAAAAATTCTTTTTCTGTTACTGTAAAACTAGATTCAGCGGGAGTGAGATTCTTACTGATAAAATAAATAGCATAGTGTTTCTTGTGTTCTTCCTGTCCAAGGACAATGCCTATGGTGATATCCGATGCATCTGTGGAGATGTGAAATAGTATCTTCCATTTTGGTCCTCTCAGCACCAGTGCTATCAAAATCATCCTTTTGAGTCCTGCGAATTCCACATCACACTTGTCATTCCACTGAAATTCAACATTGCCAGTCAAAGCATGTAAAGGTGCATCATTTCTTGCAGAATTTTCCATAAATCTGTGATAGTATCCTGAAGCGCCAAGGAAACTACGTACCTTATTTTGTGTACGTGGTGTAGGTAGATTAAGGATTAGCTCTATTTTTGCTGGGTTTACCCTAATTCCATCTGCAAAAATATAATTCCCTAGTACCACAGCTTCAGTCATCATCATGTGACATTTTTCATGGATTAAACACAACCTAGTAGCAATGCACCATTCTAGTACCTTCTCCAGATTATACAAATCTTGATCAAAGTTGTTACCATAAGGTGTAAAATCATCCATGTAGAATTCAAGCCCTTCACTAATCAGATCGTTGAATATGCTAAGAATGGCCCTTTGGAATGTGGTTGGAGCATTACATAGTCCAAAGGGAAATACTCTATATGAAAAGGTACATGAGGGACATGTAAATGTGGTTTTATATTAATCTTTTGGGGCAATCTGGATGTGATTATAGCCACTAAAACCATCTAGGAAAGAGATGAATTTCTTCCCTACCAAAGTATCCAAAACCTGATCAATGAAAGGTAGGGGGATGTGATCCTTTTGAGTGGCTTTGTCAAGTTCCCTATAGTCTACACAAATTCTCTATTTCCCATTCTTCTTGGGGATGATCACTAGTGGGGAAACCCACTGACTATTCGAGATAGGATATATAAAATCTATGTCCAACATATTTTGTAATTCCTCTTTAACAATGTCCTTGAGGTGGGGATTCAATCTTATTTGGGGTTTTCAAATAGGTTGGGCATATTTATCAATGTAAATATGGTGTGTGAATAATTGAGGATCAATACCTTTCATGTCAGAATACTCCTAGGAAAAAGCTTGTTGATATTTGGAAAAGATTTGAATCAGTTGTTGTTGTTGTTGCTCATCTAAATTGGCATTAATGTTCAGAGAACTCCCTCGTGAAATTTCAACTGATTTTTTGTTAAGAACAAAGGTAGTCGGTATTTGTTCTTCCATTAAATGTTCCAACGAGTCTCCCTACGCTTCACTATCTAGAACAAATTTGAGCATTTGGTGCGTTTGATTACTTATAGTGGTGGGGATGTTAATGAAACCACTGATCACGTCATCCTCTAATTGGTTCTTGAGTCTGAGAGCTTCTTCCAACATAAGAGGGGATTTTAGATCCTTTTCTGGATATCTTGGTGGTGGTAGCTGTAGATGTATGATAGTCGAGCTTGGCTTTGCTAGAGGATATAGGATGAGGTTCTTCATAACACCTCCTCTAGAAATTTTCATGTTGCCCGTACGACATCCTATGTACACATATGTTGTTGTGAGGCATGGTCTTCCCAATATTAATGGATACCCTTCGAGTCCACTTCTTGGGTTGATATTGAGGAAATCCGCTGGATATTCCCAAGAGTCGACTGAAATTTCTATATTGTGTAATGTGCTGACCGATTTAACCATTGATCGATCAACCAATTGTAACATAATTGGGGTAAGTTCGAAGGAGTCAAAACCTAGGGTGTTGCAGGTTTCCATGGTTAGGATGTTGATGGATGCCCCCAAATCTACTAGTGTATTTGGAAAAGAACAGCCTTGGATCTGAACTGTTACTATGGGGTTGCTTGGGTCTGCATATTTGACTGGTTCTTGTCTCCCTAAAATCAGATCAGACAAGGATCCTGCTACATGAACAGTTGATGATGAATGTTTAACTTTCCTAATAGGCTTCCTCCCACATAATTCCTTGATTTTATTTGCATAAATTGGGATGTCTTGCAGATCCTACAGGAGTGGGATTTGAACATACAAATTCTTGAGTTCCCCTACAATGTTGAAGTTAGGATACACAACAATTTTTTCTATCATCAACCTTTCGGGGAATGGGTGAGGAGGAGTTTCATCCTTATCAGGATCCTGTGGTTTGACTGTGTTTCCTCCCTACTCTGTTTCTTTCGTTATGACCACAATCAAGGGTGTTATTGTTGGTTGTATGTTATTTTCATTCTCTTTCTCTTGGGAAACATTGCTTTCTTCAGGAGAAATTATGCATACCAACCTAAACCAGAATTCGTTGCACCCTACCGACTTGATTTCCCCTTCCACATTCTCCATAATCTAGATGAGATGGGCTGGTATATTATTAGGATTTGGGTGGGGTTGGGATGGTAATTGAGGGCACAATTGCGATTGAGGGTTCTAGGGTAATTGGAGTGGAGCTTGCAAAGTGGGTTGGGTGTGAGGGTCCATCCCCATGGGTTGATTGGTTATTCCCATGGGCCTCTACCAATTTTAGTTTGAATTTAGGTTTTGGGTAGCTGTGTTGGACCACTGTGAAGGATAGGGGTTGGTGTTTGAGTTTTTCCAGGATGAGGTAGGGTATTGTGAGTTATTCCAAGTGGAATTTGTTGGTTGATTCTGCCAAATGGGAATTGCATATGGTTGGTTTGGCCAAGTGGGATTTGCAGCTGGATATTGTTGGGACTGCCAGGTGGGTTTAGGAACTTGTTGACCCTGCCATTTGTTTCCAAAATTTTGTTGTTGATTATACTGCCCAAAAAAGAAAGAAGAAGGGTCCTGTAGTGTAACTGGAAGACAGGCCTACCATTGGCGACACTCAGACATAAAATATAATGGTTTCGTTTCCTCTTTTACTTCTCTGAAGAAAAATTTTAATCCTGGGAGCGATGAGCATTGATCTATTGCGTTTTCTTTAGCACAGATAGCACAGACCCGAACCACATCCAACAGACATTCCCTTGGACCATGTTTTTTTCTGCATCTATAGAAAAATATAGCCAAAGTCTATTCTTCTTTTGCTTGCTTCTTCTTGGCCTATAGTACATACAATTGTGTAGTCGGAGTGCTCATAATGTCACTTTTGAAATTTTCTAAGAGATTTCTGACTTCTTCTCAAATGACTCCTCTGTTGGTAATATTTCTATTTCCAGTGAGGGGAGTCTACATCCCTGACCTGGTTTGTGTACTTCCATGTGAGCACATGATGCACAAATGAATGATGTTATCATAAGTTTCTTGATAGATATCACCCTTCCCCATTAAATTTAATGTTTCTACCCATTCATCTTTCATTCCCTTTATCAAAGTGGCTTTAAGCACCTCAACTATTAATGTACCATAAGGGGATATTTGCAGATTGTATTGGAATCTTTCAACATATTATTCTAATGTCTCTTTTTATTTTGAAGTCATTTGAAAGATTTCATCTTTTAGATCCCTGGTTATACAATAATCTTGATATTTTTTCAAGAAGGCATGTTTCATCTGATCCCATGAATTTATTGTTCTGCCTCCGAGTCCCATAAACCAGCACAAAGTTTCCCCATTAAAAGTGGAAGGGAACAAATTTAGTTTTTGGGGTTCAGAGGTGTAATCATATCCCCTACATAGGACATCAAATTCGAATAAGAATGCATCTAGGTCTTCTTAAATAAATCCATGAAAGGTTTGTAGATTCTGCAAGGGAATTTCTTTCATGGGGGCATTGGCAACTGGATCAACTATCAGATATTCCAAAGTGGAGGTCTAGGGTCGTTGTTGATTTGATTGTGCCATTTGGTCGAATATATGCCAATAATCTTCAATAATTTCTTTGTCTGGGTGTTCTTTTGATTGATTACTTGATCCCCTAGGGGATTTGATTGAGCCACCTCTATTTGGGATTCCAGGTATGCCTTCTCCTTTCATAGGATATTCAGGATCAGGTGGAGGCAATGGGTGTTCCTTAGCAACCCCACTGGTTTCCCCTTCTCCTTCCCCCAGATTACAAGAATTTCCCTCTTCTAAAGTGCTGAGAGCTGGAAGATCTGTAATTTGAAAACTTTGCTCAGTCCCTCCAGTTTTGTTGTGAACCTCAACATGGGCTATATTTGGTGAAACTATTGCCTGAGGGATTTGGGTGGAGCCTCTCCTAGGTCCAAACGAAGCTTAAGATTCAACTTTTTGGATGATGTCATCTATGAAAGTGTTTCTCCCAGGGAGCACCGAGCCCTAGGATTTGGTAGTTTTTGGTGGGGGTTTTGGCTTTTCAGGTTCTTTCTTTTTAGTCATACACACTTCACACAAAGAAAATTCTAAATACCTATACAACCTCTATATATCAGCTGGACGTAGGCACTGGCATAAGAAATTTAATTATTTCCTGCGTAGGTTCTTACCTTCCGTCTTCAATACGTCATCCTCCAGAGACATAACCTATGCTACCTTTGACACTCTCCCCGGCAACGACACCAAAATGTTGGGCTCTAAAGATGCCCTAAAAACAACCTTAGTTTAAAATTAACTTATCAACCCGAGGATTCGTCTCTTATTTCAAAAATATCAGCAAAGTCTATGCAGATAGCTCATAGAGGTTAAAATCGCGTAGTTAAAGAAAATCTAAGTTTATCAACAATCAAGTTCCTCACACATTCATTAAACTTTTGAAACTAAGAGCTTACTGAAGAGGATTCAAATCTGATCTATAACGTACTTAAAAGCATGAATTGAATTGTTGAATTGATTTAATCAAGAAACATGGATTGAATCTATGGAAAAGATTAATAAATTGTTCTATTGTTGACTATCTAATCTGTTGGAAACAAATAACTAAGAACTGTAAATTGAGAAAAGAACAGTGAATGAAAGGAACAACGAATGCTAATTTAGCGGAAAGGAACAAAAATTGCTAATTGAGCGAAAAGGGACGTAAAATACTAAACTAAGCAAAAAGGACAATTAGGCGAAAAGAAACAGCAAATACTAAACTAAGCGAAAGGGACAACAAATGCTAATTTAGGTGAAAATGAACAACGCCTGCGAAAATGAGAGGAAATATTAAGAAATGAACTACAACAGAATGGAATCTGGAACAACAATCGATAACATTCAAAATGAAGCATCTATCTTTTGCAAGCAAACAACATGAAAGTATTAACACACTTATGCATTTATCTTAATAATTGCAAAGGAGATTTAAGCCATAAAACATAAATCAAACGGATACAATTACAGATTGAGACAGTAACTCCTTCAGACTGGGCCCTCGGTCCTCAGAAGTACTACTGCTAGAAACTCAGTATGAGAAAATGATGAAAATGTTCAAAGCCTTTATTAATTCCATAACTGATCCAACATTTACAAAAACTATTTGTGCAGAGCAATTCTGAGTTCTGAATGCTTGGATAAAATTATTAGATGATCCTTTCCAGGATCCACTACCCTTTATATATTACAAAATATGGGTAAATTAAGCTATCCCGAGGATCGAGAGATCCTCAGGATCGCTATTATTATTTATGAAGTTTACAAAATAGAGAACCAATCTCTCTTTAAATTGCTTTACGCCTAATATCTTTAACCTCCAATAGCTTACCTATCTCCAAAATCTATTTAGCTATCCTGGGTTGAACAATATTTACCCATTCCTATAACAAAATCAAACAATTCCAACCATATTTTAGAATTTATAAAATACAACTCAATAATATTTCTGGAAGACATTTTAATAATTTTCTATCCTATTTTATTCGTAGGTAACAGAAAATTTAGTCGAGATTATATCATAAATCATGGGAATGAGGGGAATATTTGTACCTTTTCATAACCCAACAGTCATCTCTCAGGATCCCCTGTATTCTCGTATTTTCCACTGTGACAAAGATATCTTGGAAAAATTGACTACCCCTAATTTCCCTTGGCATGTGATCCATCATGGAGCACTTTTCCTATAACAAGAGGTATTTCACCCTCCTGTTAAAGTCTCCATGTGCGCAATAGAAACCAAGGATTTTATTCATCCAGGGCACATTGACTAGTTCAAAGAACCCTTGTCTGACGCTCCGTAAATCCCCTCGCTAAAATCCATCAAAATCACACAATGTGGGGAGATAGGACCACTAGCCTTTCTCTCGCCACTCCCATATCTGTAGCCTCATGCTTCTGTAATATCAAAATCTCTTCACAACTATATCATCAGATCAAGAATAGTGTTAGGTACAAATGAGGTGGCATTGTGGGCCCACCATCCATATATATCCCATTTTTCACAACTTCCACACTCTATTATAGGAGACCAACACCTTTGTTTTCTAATCCTTTCTCAGCCACGAGATCCTAATCCAACCATCTACACATTCACATTCCTTGGGTTATCATCTGCACTTGTCCCTAGAGGAGAATTTTTCTCATGCCATGTTTAGGTATGCATGCTCACTTTCAGTTTTATCAAATAATTGTTATATGTTATTTATCATCAGATATTGTTCACGTCGGTTATTTGGTTTTCATGTGTGTAGATAATTCTTCAGCAAGATGAAAACCCCTTCAGGTATATGTGTGACACTGGCATGTAGTTACTCCCTCTATTAATAATTGCATATCCCAGTCCCACCCTCTAATATTTACCTTTAGGGTCCCTACATTCGGCTCTGTAGTATCTTTACCTCTACCATATTTTGGTACTTTCATCCAATAGAACTCTCCCCCACATGAGTTTTCCTATTCATAGTTCCCCTTGGAAAATTGACACTCATGCTAATTTCACCCCCTAGGCTTGGGAGTCCCGATAGTATTTTTCATCATATTTCTAACCTTCCCAATGGACTCCCAAGTCATATCATCTTGGTTCTATTGAATTCCTCTTTGCAATTGCATTATCCCTTCATCTCATCCAACATCATTTTTCCCATCTACAGATTTTCCTCCATCCACTTACCCAATATAGAAACCCACCCATGGGGCCCCCACCCTCCACCAGTTCTCTTTCACAAACTTGCTCCCTAAACAGGCCAAGCCATATTTCACTGAGGCACCCGTTTCTATATATGTATACTCAACCCAACTTATTATTTATTTCTTTGGTAATTGCATAAATCCTTTGTTTCCATCATATACATAGATTTTTATTCGTCATCCTCGATGGCCTTCATTTACTTGGAAAACCAATCCATGCCGCCCTTGGTTGGGGCATCCACATTTTTTTTCATATCGACTTCGTTAAAAAACCCCGAGTATCCCAAATCCATGTACCCATGATATCTGAGTTTTCCCAATTTATTAGTCTCTGGCACAATTTAACCCCATATCTAGTCATCCCCATGAAGCTAGATACAGTTTTACAGATGCTTCTAATCATCCCTCAACACCCCAACCAAAGTTAGGGTTGACTACCAAAACATCTTAACTTCGTTCATGTTACTCTTCAGTACCTGATATCATCTATTACTCAGTGGATTTCAAGATTCCCTTAGCTTCTTGGCATCGCATCTCAATTCATGTCGACATCAACACAGTTTCCAGAAGGGAGGCAATATCTTGACTCACATTACCTTTTCAATGAGGATTCTTGAACAACACAGAGGGAATCATCATTGCGTTCTGATTTTGTTGACAGACATAACATTTGACTTCAACAAAATATCAAGTTAAGGTTTATTTTACTATGAGACCATTTTATTTGTTTCATACCTGCTAAATACCTCTGAAGTTGATAGGCCATCAATGCCTATGAGTCATCGAAAATTATTACAGTCATCCTTGACTCCCTTTAGAGCCCGTTCACCATTAAGAACTGTCATCTGCCATCATTAACCATCCCGGAGGGTGCTGCAGTTATCTACATCGACATCCATCATTAGTTACAATCCCACATTTTGGTTTCATGACATGAGCATGGAGCATGTCGACCTCGTTTGTATACAGATTTTATTTTTTCTTCTAGCGACAAGTTCGGTTCCCACAATTTTCCCTCTCCCTTTGGTGGATCTCTCTTGCAGTTCCTCTCTTCACTCTTCCTTACAATGGAAATCTCAGCAAAAGAAACATTGATATATTTTGGCTATACATATTCTCCTAACCTCACACATCAGGGGGCATCTGTTATCACTGAAAAATCATCCGCAACATTACACACAATGGTTGAAGAAAGACATCAATTCCAACAACAATTAGTCCACCTACACCACCAAAATCCATCAAAAGGCACAAAATATATACACTTGGTTCAAATATTGAAGTGAAAAAATTCAAAAAAGGGAGCGTGCACATAGTGCGCAGAACGTGGAGGATAACACAACCCTCAGTGCGCATTGTGTGCACGATGCACAACTATCTACGAGAAAATTTGTGCACTCCTCATGAACAACACATTTATGAATCTTTTCGGCCTCTCAACCACTTCTAGCTCAACCCCCAACATGATTTGACACTCAGATCTGAGAGAAATCTAGCTTAGAGGCTGGTCAAGGGATAGAGAGTTCCCTAAAAGGACCCTTCTTTACGCTATAAACTAGTTGTATATTACCATGAATGGACACTATAAATATGCACCATGGGTGTGCTAAAAAAAATAATAACTTCAAGGTATCGTTATGCTGCAAGAATTCTTCTTTGAGAATCGTCTTTTCTCTTTAAATCATTCAAGCACTATAGCAAGGGCCATTCCACTCACCTCTTGAGAGGATTGGCATTGTATTTCTTCACCATTGTCATTTTCCATTGTAAGAAGAGAAGAGCTCTCTATTAGGGAAATCAAGATCCCTCCCAAGGAGGAAGAGGGGATTCATAAGTCCTTGCCTTTATCTATGGTTTTTAGCCTATCAATTTATTGATCTATTGGTATCTATATATTGGTCATTTTTTTCTTTTCATGGTTTTAGTTCTTGCAAGCTTCTCTAACATTTATTTCTTAGTTTTTTTTAGTTTTTATTTCTTAGTTTTTTTTAGTTTTTATTTCTTTGTTTCATGTGTATTTGGTTATCTAATCAAATCACAAACCTATGTCTTGTTTAGCTGAATTAACTAAGCATGCAAGTGTTGTGTTTTTTCTCATCCATTTGACAAAACCAACACAAAAGACTTAACTAGGGCTTTAGATTAACCCTTCAAATTATACTTTCTACTAGATACTTTTCCTTTATCTTTGTCAATCAGTAGACCCCTCACCATTAAATCATCTTTGGTTGATCCTTCCATGTTATTTCATCTCCTTTATTTTGAAAATAGATATGCAACCATGTTTTCTAACACTAATGTTGTTGAATTACTCCCTATAGCCATGATTAATCTATATGAGGAGTCTGGAAAATAACATAACATGCTAATCCATTTCTCCTCATTTATTTTGATATATATAGATGATAACTAACTTATTATAGGAATGAATGGATTCAAATTCTTAGTTACTGAACTACCATCACTCATCCTTAGAATATATAGTTTTTTTATAAGGAATAATGTATCTACCAAGGATTTCGACTGATACAAGCTCCCCAAATTGCCCCACAGTTTCTTGGTTGAGTCTTCACCTAAAACATTCAACAACACCAAATTTGCAAGGAAAATTCAAACAATACTCCTTTCCCTTCTCTCTAGTTGCAACTTGTAATAAAAGTCTAAAAAAAATGGATCAATGAATCATTCATTTATTTTAAATTATGACATTGAATTACAACTAGGGTATCCCCTCTCTTGTGACTCCATTGCTTCTAAAATGTTTTACTCAACAATATTTTGAACTAGGGTTTTGTTGAGTAAGAAATAATGAATTTTTTTTTCCAGGGTTCAATTGTTGAAAACACTTCATCAAGTGATTGTGGGTAGTGTGCTCAAGTGGAACTTGGAGAAACAAACTTGAAGGATCTTATAGAACTCAATTCTTATGCTCAATTTAGATTTTATTCCCCTGAAATAAACTCTCATTGTGTCCTTGAATGGATTCATTAAGTGTGCTGCAAATGACCATAAAAATCTATCTGGGACTCAAAAAAATGAACCATTGATTACGTTAGACCCATATCATTGTATTACATCTAGGGTAATCCATCTCCTATGAATCTATTTCCTAGAATTATTTTTATTTGAAAATCTATGGAACTAGGCTTTTGCGTAGTAAGAAATAATGCAATTTTTACACTAGGGGTCAATTTTGTAAAAATCTAGCTCAAATGACTGTGGGTATAATTATAATGTCATCCTTGGACAAGCAAACTTGTAGGTTCTTATGAAACTTAATTCTGCTGATAGACTTGGATTTTATGCATCTAGACTAAATTCGCAATGTGACCGCTAATGGAATTAGTAATCAAGTTACAAATAGACATAAATATCTAACCAAGATTTAGGTCAATGAACTGTCAATTATGTTGGTATCCTAAAATTGGATTATATGTATCGAAACTCCACTCCTATGATTCCATGCCCAAAATTTTGTTTATTTAAAAATATTTGGAACTATCGTTATTACATGGGCCTTTTACAAACACACTTGCATGATATTATGGAACTCAATTCTTCTACAGGGTTTGTATTTTTTTCCTCCAGACCAAATTCTCAATGTGTCCTTGAATTCCTCGAAGAAATGACTTGCAAATCACCATAAAACTCTATAAAGGACTCAAATCAATGAATTTTCATTTGAATTGTACTCATGAAATTTTATTATAGATAGGTACACTCCTCTCCTATCAATCGTTACGAGGAAAATCTAACTATGGCACGGGGTAAACCACAATAGATGGAACGACATGCATAAATAAACTCTAATCTCAAATATTCTATATAAATGAAATGATAACAAGACAAGTCCAAGAGCCTACCTCATCCAGATGTTTGATTAAGACCACCATTGAACACACAATGCAAATATTTATACCTGCAACTTGTCCTCAACAACCAATATACACAAGCACATGGTAACAACATATAGTGTTAGCATATAGATTAACATAATCCATTAGCATACATGACAAATATGCCCATGGAATAATAATTCAAATATTTGCAATATATCAATTGGACAAGAAAAGAGTATTTCTATTAAAATGATCAACAAAAGTATATAGGTGAAAAACTTTTGTAACGACACATATCAAAACTGAGAAACTAAGTCCCTTCAGCTGGGCCTCCACCAAATCCATACTCCACCAAGGGCAAGCTCATATAAAGGATAAAATGTGATTATCCATCACAAAGATGAAAGATCTTGGGGGTTGAACAAGGGGTTCATACTTTCAAGGATAAAGGGATGCATACTCAATATGAAGTGAAATTTCTCCAGAGTTTCTTTGCTCTCCAAGTTGAACTATATTTTTTTCAAGGCTTGGATATGGATAAATTTATATCCTTCAAATGGAACTTAAGGGCCGAGTTGGATCATTTCCAGTATATGGAAGGTCAAGGATCATGGATCAGATCATGACATGGCATGGAAACTCGACATAATTTTTAATTTTTAGCACCAAAGTTGATGCACGTGGGATGTAGTGGAGAAACCTGCATATACTCTTTCTATATAACTAATATGGAACATATATGTGGAAAAAAGTGTTCTTTTGGATCTGGAAGGTACAAAAGGGGACTTCAGGTCTTCATAGGGAAATGGAAAGGCCATCCAAGCAAGTTGCATGGAGTGAGGAAAAATTTGTTGTAACAGATGCCCCCTAATGTGTGAGGTAAGAGGAGTATCTGCGATGGTCGAAATACATTATAATTCCAAGAAATGGAGTAATGGAGACTCATCTAGAAGTGTTAGTTATTCATGAGAATATTACAATCCATAATTACTTTATACACATGGCTGCCTATATGATTTACACTATATATCCATGTGGAAATATACAAAATAGTTTTTCATGGCCATGAATAGGAAATACAAAGCCGACATATTCCATAGGTTGTCATAGTCACAAAAAAGGCACAATGGAATCCAGTCTCGAAATCAATCTGAAGATATTTGTATATAATGGAGTATAATTTGATCTCCCATGATCACTGAAATCATATAGGTACTGGTACAATGAAAGATAGAAATATATTAGGAAAGCTGCTATTGTAAGCTGGAGGTATTCTACACTATCCTCCAGAGGTGCAATTCTACAACATGTGAATAGAGGAGTTGAGTTTGAACACAATTAGAATTCGTTTGATTACCGATCATTAAGGTATACTGTTAACAAACATGAGACAACCTACCGATAATGAAAGTATGTATCAAGGCACCGAGTACATTCTACACGTGTGAATAAGGGTGTTGAGGTCGAACACTTGAAGAATACATCAATCAGGAGACATTGATGTATTCCCAATTTTTGATGGTGTGAAAACATACCACCAATGAATGCAAGCCTCTAGGTACTCATAGGAATATAGGCCTCATTTCCAAAATATATGAGCTGAAGTCGATGGAAGGATACCCATTGAAAGGAGAGCATTAGGGAATCTCTCATCAGTCAGCACGATGTACAAAGAAATAGATTGATGATTAGGAGGAGCTCAGACAAATAGTATTTTTACGAACCAATGACCCTCTGCATCTCTCGCATGCACCAGATGCAAGTATTTCACAAAAGAGACCCTCTGAATAACATCCAATAAGAAAAAATTCAAATATGGGAGAGGAAACCACCAATAAGAATAATGGCATACACGATGCTACACGAATCCCAATGTGTGAATATATTTCTTAACATTGAACACAAGGGAAAACCCCTAGTCAACGACCAATGACGAGATGTGAACTATTGGGTTCAAGGTTACCTACCCATAATGAAAGCAGGACCAGGGTGCATGGTAGGACTACAATTTCATGTGACTTAGAGATATACTGAGGCTATGGCTGACATGAAAAGTCAAGAATTATGAGAAATGGCCGACACAAGATTATAGACATTCATTGAACAAGAGCATGAGACATATGGATAACTCAGGAAGCATAGACTTGGCGATAAAATTTCATGATGCAGGAGGCATAGAAAAACTCTCCATAGGGACTGGAAGAATAACCAGTCAAAGGAGTAAACTCTAAGTAACGATCTCAACTTTATAAATTCATGCTAACCCCAAACATTGTATAACAATGGACTCAAAATACTTTTCTCTGTTCACAGGTGACATGACAGATGTCGATATGAGATAATATTCTTTTCCCACCCGTTTTTGTTTTTCATAGGCAAAGAAATGCTATGATACATGAGAAGAAACGAGTGTCACGAGTAAGTAACTATATCCAAACAATGGAACATGCCTATTATGAATGAAAGGATGTGCATGCAGGGCATGGGCACTTGGGGGGGATGTTTCCTCTTAGGGTATAGGGTGTCAAGTTGCAATAGATATAAAAAAGGCTCTGCTTGGCTAGTGATGCAAATTGTTGATATAAGAGTCGTATAACGAGAAAGAGGGAGCTAGAAATAGGCTCAATACTGCAAGAAGGATGATGGAATGTGATTAGAACTTAACTTCAAAGAATGTCCTTTTTCATAGATTTAGTCCCCTAGGCCCGAAAAAGTATAAAATAATACCTAGGAGAACTCTTCTAGCCAATGTTGACTAGAGTATTCCTTTTTCATAAGTAGTCTACTTGGTCCGAAAAAGGGTTAAACTTACACCAAATAGAATTCCTTTCAAAACCATTTAACAAGTGTGAAAGAGGAAATTTCACTCGGAAATATTTTTATATTTTAGAGAGTCGAAAAAGAGCTTAACTAAGACTTGGGGGAAGTCCTATAAATAAAGTTCATAATACTTGTGAGTAAGAATATGGGGCTTGAACGAAAAGTCATATTCAAAATATAAGGAACTCACGGTCCTATGGAATAACTTTTGTATGGGCACCAAATAGAACAAAGGTTCTAACTAGGGTACCCATGTTTGTTAAGCCTTTACCACTTAATAACGACACTTCTAGTAGCAGTTGAAGGTTTCATGTCGCTAATAAATGGGTTCGAACCTAGGGTGTATGGATCACGGTCATAGGATGATGCAAGAGTGAAAAATGGAATGACAAACTATCCTATATCCCAGTGAAAGAATATACCTATCAAAGACATGAACGAGAGTTATAATGCTAGAAAAGGCAAAAAACTCCTAGACAAAACCACCAAAAACCAATTCTTTCTACTCCACTATTAGTCCACAAGGTCTAGAATTAGCACAAACTTTATAAAGTGGGTAAAACATTTCTACTAATAGTAACAATAGACCATTTTACCATACCATTTGAGTTTTTTCACCCACATGTTGTATTTTAGGCCATTTTTCCCATGATCTTCAAGTGTCGATTGTGGGAGGTACGATCAACAGTATCAACAACCATAGGGACTAAGTAAGTTCTCGTCCCCTCTACTTTAATTTCAATGGTTTGAATTTAAATTTTAGGCCCCATTTTTTTGAGTATTAAAGGGCGTAATATGTAAATTAGGGTGTACGCGGGTGATAGTTCATCAATTCATGTATACACCCCCATATACGCGGAAAAATAAAATCATTCCTGTGTATATGAAACCATATACATGACTATTACCATGTTAGCCCGTGTACAAGTATGTGAACATTTTTTTGAAAGGATTTAACTCAAAAAATGTTTTTTCCTTTGCAATATGGTGATTGAATGGAGGGAGAGGGAGCATGAAGATATAAATGTAGTAGTGGGAATGGATGTAGAGGCTCAACAAGCTATAAAAATATGTGGCCTTTACAAATTTTTGGCTGTCAAAGGGATGAGCGCTCAAGTGAGGTTACTCCAATTTTTAGTAAACTATTGGGATCTAGAGATAGATCCCTTCAACCTCGATGGGAAACCATTGAGGATTGAAGTGGATGAACTATATTTTATCATGGGATTGTCTCTCTGAGGTGAGGTAGTGAATATCAAGGCTCGAGGGGATAGGGGTGGTATGATTATGGAGCAGTACATTGTCACCTATTGTGTTGCAGGAACAAACAAAGTAGGGAGCCAACTCATAATTAGGGAGATCAAGAACCTAAGCATAAATATCATCGTACTTTTACTTACATGAATTTTTGGGTCATCCTTGTTGCACCAGGAATCAAGGCCACTAATTTTCTATGTGGCGCACTATTTGCGACCCATTGTTTATAACTGGTGTACCTCACTACTGGCTAACATGAAGAGCCAACTCACAGATTGCAAACAAGGGAAAAAGGGAAATTTTGGATTTGCATCCATTCTTTGTAGTTTTTTCTTTGAGCGAGTTTCAGGAATGATCCCTAGAGTAGAAATTACTTCACATGGACAGCATGATCCAACCATGTTACGGTGGACCAATGTTATGAGGTGGCTAGGAGGTGGTAGGGTGCCAACCCCATGCAATGATGGGTTGTTTTTCTTGTGTCATCGACAGGTCATAGCCATTGTGTTATAACCCTAAATTGCACTATCCCTGCTTACCTGGCATCAGGCCTACTCATGCCTCTTCCTAGCCAAAGACATGCTGAGTAATTCCTCAAAAAACCACTTAAAACAAGAAACCCGCGCCCTAACTGCTCACTGGGCGCGGGCATCCGCTTGCTGTCCTTATACTGCACGCGGGCATCCGCAGGCTAACCCAAAACAGCCCGCGGGTACCTAACAAAGCAAAAAATTAGGAAAGTTTCCGCCGGGACACAAGGCTTTTTGTCAGTTAACGGGAACTCCGAGCCATGCATGGCCGAGAGTTCGCCAAGAACCCTAGCTCCTTCCAGCCTATAAAAGGAGGGGTAGGGGTACTAATCAAAGGAGGAAAAATTATTGCAAAGAAACTCTGCCAAATTGCCAAGCCAGCTTTGTCCCAACCCTTTAGCCTTGCCTTAAGCTTTAGGAGAAACTCAAGAAGCAGCAATTGGAGGACAAAGAAGAAGAGGAACAGTCCATGATCAGGATCGTGGAACGGTGACCGGCCTCAGAAATCATTGTAAGTTGGTTCATATTGAAGCTAATAAAAAGATACTTTTCCCGTCCCACATACATGAGTCTCATCTATGTTATTTGATTTGTGTTTAATCTCTAACCCTAGAATAGATCAGTAGCATGCATGCATAGTCTTGTCTTGATTGCAGGGAATCTTTTGGAAGGAGAAGCAACAACAAGGGGATAAGGAGCTCAACGGAGGATCTACTTCAGCCATCTGGAAAAAGGTTGTTTTATTCTTCTCTTGTATGCATGTGAAGAAAGGGGTTTCAGATTCGAGTAGAAGGTTAAAAGTTAAGTCTTGAGGGTCATGATCTGCGTATAAGCTTAGAGCCCTAGATTATTNGGTCATGATCTGCGTATAAGCTTAGAGCCCTAGCTTATTAGTCCGTAGGGTAGAATACCCAACAACAGAATTGGCGACTCCACTGGGGAAGTTTTTTCTTTTTCTCTTAGGGTCTCCTGGTTTGGTGAAAGATCTTTTTGGTAGTTCAAAGAATTAATTTTCAGTTTCTTTGCTTGTTTTTGTTTTCTGTTAGTCGAAAGCTAGCAGAGAGCCTGGTTATTAATACCAGTTCTCTTTGAATGATGCTTGACATTTTTATTTTCGGGACACACAGAGGTACCCGCGGCCTGCAGAAGGCTTGCACGCGGGTAACCCGCACCCTAACTATCTATAGCACGCGGGTATCTGCTGGCTATAGTGGTTTAAGTAGCGTGTAGCTTTCAGGAAGCTAAGGAGGCAGTCTCCTCTTCCCTGTTAGAATTTTATCTTCTCAGGGGGCTTTCTGAGTCCTGTCTGGGTCTCGGTTGGTTGATTATCTTGTGTTTCAGTCTTTCTTGTTGTGTGTTTCTTCACATTCGTTTTTCTTTTCTTCTGCAACTTTGTTTTTTCCGTCATAGTGATAGCATCTGAGCCTGTCAGAGACTCTGATTGTCAATACCAGAAGCCTTTCTCAGGTCTAGATTGTCTGTGTCTGATCTTTCTTAGTTTTTAAACATACCCGCGGCCTGATTAAGCTTAGCACGCAGATACCCGCGGCCTGCTTAAGGTTAGCACGCGGGTACCCGCAGGCTGTTTTGGTGACAGTCGCGGTTCTGTTAGGTAGTTTTTTAGCTGGGGTGGGGCAGTCATCCCTTCCTTCAGTGAGAAGAGCTCCTCTCAGAGGTTTGGAGTCTGGGGTTGCATAGTCAGCAGGTTAAGGCTTTTTTCCCTTAGCTTGTGCTTGTTATTAGATTTGGTGATAGAAAAGACATTTATTTCATGGTTTTTAGGCAAGTGTGGGAATTGGTGTTGTTGAGATTGCTTGGTTGCATTTTCATGCTCTGATTCTGTTTGCGATCTATGCTTTNTATTTTCTTGTTCTTCAGTCTGTTCTGCAAGTGTCGGCAATAGGATTTAATATTAATGAGATAGTTATTGCCTGAGGGGTAGGCCAGCAGCTTGTCCTTAGTCCACATTCAAGGACTCTCTGGTTCATCAGAGTTATAGGACTCAAAGCCCCCCTTTTCTGTGCAAGTTTATCTTGTTGGTGATAGTGTCGACCAATTTTTGCATTTGGTTTCTTGTTTGCAAATTTTCTTTGGTTTTTTCTGTTAGAGTAATAGCATCTCAGCCTGTCAGAGACTCTGGTTATCAGTACCAGAAGCCTTTTTCAGGACTAGATTAGTTGTGTGTGTTTTTTTCTTAGGTGTTAAACATACCCGTGGCCTGCTTAGGCTTAGCACGCAGATACCCGCGCTCTGTAGTGTTTCAGCACGCGGGTACACGTGGGCTGTCTTGGTGACAGTCGCGGGTCTGTTAGGTAGCTTTTCAGCTTGGGTGGGGCAGTCATCCCCTCCTGTGGTGAGAAGATCTCCTATCAGAGGTTGAGAGTCTGGGGCTGCACAGTCAGCAGGTTAGGGCACTTCCCCCTTAGCTTGTGCTTGATTTTAGATTTTTTGATAGAAAAGACATTTATTTTATGGTTTTTAGGCAAGTGTGGGAATTGGTGTTGTTGAGATTGCTTGGTTGCATTTTCATGCTCTGATTCTGTTTGCGATCTATGCTTTAAGCCAGAGTTTTTCTTTTATTTCTCTTGGTTTTGAACTTGTCATCATTTTTCCTTGTTGTGTGATTTTACAACGAAATAAAAAACAATCTTTTGCTTCATTTTTCTTCTTGGATTGAGGATTGAATTGTTGCAGCGGTAGCTTAGAAAGAAGTCTTTTGCATAAGTTTTTCAGTGCATGTCTAGTATAAGTAGCTCGCAGATCTGAGCGAAAGTCCTCTTCATTTACTGCATAAAATCTTAGTAAATCTGAAAAAAAGAAAAGAAGTCTTTTCATCGAAAAAGTTGTTGGTTTTTCATTTTAGAACAAGTTTGTTTTCATCATTTCTGTGCATTTTGCTTTGAGTCTGTTTTACACATCACTAGTTTCACTTTCGCACCTTGAGATTTAAAAAGCCCATTAAAAGCAACGCCGAATAAAATCAAGTAGACTTTTCTGTTTGTAGGGTGGACACATTAGCTCAGGATAGGGCCTTGGAATAGGTTGGAGAGTAAATTCTCCAAGGCCACCTAAAACAAACATCGGAGTCTGTCATTAGGGAGTGTAGAAGTCCAGTTACGGAAATTTATTCAGGACCCCCCTCTAACACAGGGGCTAAACACGAGGTCGCGCAAGGAAAGGCAGCGGAGATAACCCCTCCAAAGCTGGACTGAGCGTTGCGGAGAACACATATAGAGGGTCTGTTAAGGGATTCTGTCGTTAGCATTTGCCACGGAGCTTCGTGGGTCTCGAATCCG
>JASDQU011310731.1:0-25160 GCA_032191745.1 Picea mariana | reverse complement strand
TCTATGTATTTCCTTTTTTGGTATTCTTCCTCATCTTGAATCCTTTTTTGTTCTATTTTTTCTTCCTTCCTGATCTTTTCTTGTTCTTTGATGTTCAAGTTTTCATGTTCTTCCTAGAGAAGTATCTCGAACTTCTCAATTATTACCCACTTCATTTCTTTGTGTTCATCTTAGAGTTTGTATATAACAACATCATTGGGTAAATTTTGTAAGGATTCTTCATAAAAAAGGATTCCTTTAAACTTGTCTTCTTCAAAATAAACCACATGGATGTTAGAATGGATGAGACCCACATATCTGATGTGGTTGACTATAAAATCATGTGGATCATGGAATTTTTTCTCTCCTATACATAGACACACATATTGTAGGGAATCTTCCTCTTTTCTTGCATGGGGGCCATTAGAAATAGTGTAATTCCCTATTTTGAGTAGAAACACATGCGAGAGATTTTTTATACTACTTAGAAGCAGTGAGGATACCCTTGTCCCCATGGTCTAGTAAGAAATTTATCTCATCAACAAATGATCTGGGACAAAGTAGGGTAAAGGGTGTGGGGCCCCATTAGTGCCATAGACCCTGATGTACAAGTAATATTTGCATAAATACCAATGTATTATCCCTTTCATCCTAGTCCTATATTCAATGGAAATCTTGTGCCTTGGGAACCCAAAAACTACAGTGTACAAAGAGGAAAGGAAAATGTTACAAATGTCATAAAAATGTCTTATGTAATTTATGCTCCATAACTCAAAGAAATACACATGTATAGGGGGTTGGTTATGGTCCCAGTTCCATCTGAGATCAGTAAATTGTATATAGGAATAAATGGCATCAATCAGGTAGGTCGATGTGTAAAAACATGTCTTTCTCATACCTGTAATGTTTTTCATGTGAATAAATATGTTGAAATCCAATATGTATACCCAATTGAACACTTGTCCTATTTTGACAATGGTATGTGCCAGTGGTAGCCAATAATTTTAAAAGTGTGTTATTTTCTCCTCACCATACAACCATCTAAGCATAGCGGTCAACATTTTGTATGGTTCTTTGAATATTTGGGTGGGGAACATATTTTGTCCATGTTTAAGTGTCTTGTCCTCATCTACCCACCAATGTTTCATCAAATTAGATGGCCCTTTCTTTCCCTGGGTGAAACCTTTTAAGAATGGCTCATTGAGAGAACATGTAGGAGTGGGTAAGTGATACCTTGATTCGATGTCTTTAGGCCTTAAGGATGATATTTGATTTACCTTATTTCTTATGATAGTCATTGTGCTTGGGTCGAACTGTTTGAAACACCATTTTGTTGCCTCATTGTAGAGAAAAAGGATCAGTTGGGAAACAATTAGATGAATTCCAGATTTTTGGATGTTCTAGTATTCTTCCATGTTTTCGTCTTCTGGAGGAAAATATCTAGTGTTGAATATCCTGTGGATATCGTTTTACCTGGGACTATGGTATTCACTAGTGTGATGGGTAGTTCCTATTACCCAGACCTTTTTTTGGCGAGAAGACGTTTCCGATGCAGAGGCTGGCTGGAAATAAACAGAGCCTTTAGGTCTTCTGGTATTTTAGCTAGCCATAGTAGGATGTTACCTGAGACATGTATTAGAAAATATAAAACATGAATCAATCCAAATAAAATGATGCAACAATTGTAAAGATATCAACCCAAAAAATGAATGTATTACCTACAAACAATCCTGAAAAGAGGGTTTCAGAATATCATTGGGATAATAATAAAAGGTAAAGCATTTTAACAACTTACAAAGGAAGCTAGGGTGTGAAAGGAGGTTTTAGTGCCAATTAATATGTATTAAATCATCCCTAAATGCATAATAAATCACTTATGTATGAAGGCTATTTCAATATCATACCACAATCTCTGTCATTAAGGGGGAAGATCACCCAAATCTGTGTATTAGAGTTGAGAGCAGCCTAGATTTTAAAATTCATCTATTAGAGTTGTGGTGTCGGAGTGGGAAATTTATGGATCAATTCGTGCTTTGATGGAAAGGTATCGAAGGTATATTCCCTCTCACTTGGATTTGTGTGCTGACATGAGAGGAATGAATTTTTGGGAAAAGGTGGGTCCCGTCAAAGTCATCACATTGAAACTCATCTCCATATAGTTTAGGAAATGACTCAATGAAAGGTAATTGAAGGAATATTCCCTTTTCCTTGGTTTGTGTGCCGACAGTGGATAGTTAAAAGGTATCGAGTGACAATGACAGACTTTATGTTTCAAAGTCCAATAGATTGAGGGGGTGTTAGAAATCCGACCGAGGTGGTATTGAAAGAATATTCCTTCGATACCCTGGGAGGTGAGAGATATTGAAAATAAAGACAAATTAAATCACTCAAGGATCCAAAAAAGGGTTGAAGGCCAATCCTAATGCACCATGTCACGAGATTATGATCACAAAGGTCATGTCAACTTAGTTTTTTTTAGTACAGATTGGTTATTTCTCCGACCACCTAATGATTTTTGCGTGGGACATGAAGGGAAATATGTATGCTCGGGTTATCATAATATACGAGTCAGAGTTTCAAGCTATGAGTGAGGGGAAAGACCCCGACAAAGATGATTCTGACTAGACTTAGGCTAAAAGGCACGAGAGTGAAGTTCACCGAGCAGGGTAAGCAAACAAAGTTCGGGTGCTTACAACAAGTGTATTAATCGATGGATTCTTGGGCAGGAGGGTTGATTGGTGTAGTAGAGGGGACCATTGTTTGACTGTGACTAATGTTTTTCCAAAAGAGAACAGGATCGTAGAATGTCTAAGTGGTATAATAACATCTTTGTGACAATACATTTTCAATGAAGTAGAAACGTGGTTCCTTGTAAAAAAATTTAGAACAGGGGGGATCCATTTTCTCCATAAATGGGTTGTTGTGTGGGTGAGCCACAAAAAAATGGCAACTTACTGGGAAGAACTAGTTATCTCTAATCTAAAAATAAAATGACTTCAAACAAATCAATGTACAATTTTATCTTTAAAAAATATTTTAATGGTGCATATATTATGGACACCACATCATCTAGCCTGAGAGAAAGGCAGAAAAGTGACCTGTTACAAGTGACCTTCAACATAATTCTCGTTAAAATTAATTGGATCTTGTTTTTTTTTCTTTACATCCACATGGATTACATAGGAATGGACACCACATAGGAGTGCTTCTTGACCATTTATAGAATGAATTGTTTTCTTCATCTGTCTTTCCAAACATTTCATTGCATCAAGCGAGCATCCATAGCCCCGACGCAATTTCCTTGGTATCATAAAAACATGGCCCCACTGTCAGTGAGTGTCCATAGCCCCGATGATTTTACCTGTACTTCCCACACTATTAATAGTTCTTTCAACTTCCTGGTGATTTATCTTTTTTTCATTCACATTTTAGATATGTAATTTATGTATTTATTTTGCAATATGGGTGAATAGGAAGAGGGGTGATATGAGAGTTACTTTCATATGCTAGTCTCAGTCAGTTATTTATCCTTGTGGGTCCATTAACATGGATCATAGATTCATTTATATTTAGGGATATTCAAGGGAGTATTAATGGAATTATGAAAGATACACCTAAATTAAGGACATTTATCTATTTGAGTGAAACATAGGCATGCCATGAAAGTGGTAATAGGATTGATGATAACTATTGTAAAGACATTGATTTTATAGGTTTGAAGCTTTTTGTTGAAATAGGTGAACCTGTTCCTCTTTTCGGTATGACCATCAGTCATCCATATAAGCACTGATCACAAGGTAATTTGATTACTTCAATATGAAAAGGCATTTACAGGGAAAAGGAAGATTGGTCTGGAATGGTTAATAGAAAGTTATTCTAGATAGACAAAGACAAAAGGAAAGTTCAAACAAAGGAAAATCAAGAAGGAAGAAATAAGAAGGTTGGATGAGGTAAAGACTTATAGAAAAAGTAAAGGGAAAGACATAAAATATACTATGTACAAAGATATATCACCATAGGTGATCATGAGAAGAATATTTTAAGAATTTGGCCATTGACAAGGAGCTCCTCCTCATCTCCCTCCAATGTTTTACGTCTGAAAGTTCCATGCCTTATTTTTTGGTGAATTAGATAAGGTCCTAACCATAACTTCTGAAATTTTGTGTGTGTTTCTTTCAGTTCATTAGATTTTCCCCATTTGAGAATGAGATCTCCCTCTTGAAAATCTGTGTTTCCCACATCTGACCTGCCAAACCATTTTTTTATTATTTCTTGATGGTGTATTAAGTTCGTCTTGGATTTTTCCCTTTCTTCTTCGAGTTTTAACAACATATCCAATATTTCTTGCATTAGTGGGAAAGCCTAGTCTTGGATAGATTTAGAAAGTTGTAAGGAGGGTAGGAAAGTATGGGTAGGAAAAGTGGCTTCTTGTACATAAAATAGAAAGAAGGGAGAATTAACAACTGACAACTTGGGAGTTACTCTGTCATCCCAAAGAGATTTGTGTAGGGATAGATGCCAATTCCTTTGATGATCATTGACAGTCTTCTTGAGAATTTTAATGAGGTTTTTATTAGTTGACTCAGCCAACCCATTCCCCTATGGACAGTAATTTTATGCATATTGACTTTAATGTTCCATTCAAGAGCATATTCAGTTAATTTCAGAGAAGAAAAATATTTAGCATTATCAAAAACTAATGATTAAGGGACTCCAAACCTATTGATAGTATGAGATTCAAGGAATGACATCACCTAGTTTTTGTTGATGGTCTTCAAGGGAATTACTTCACTCCATCTGGTGAAATAGTTAGTAGTTGTTAAGATGCAATTATGTAGTTGAGAAGAGTTGGGATTGATTTCCCCAATCATGTCCAAACCCCATTGTTTAAACAATGATTCAATAATTATAGTTTGTAGGGGGAATGCAACTTTCTTTCTTCTCCCAACTGAGTTCTGGCAGTCCTGGCATTTCCTTGCATATGCACAAGAATATTTGAACAAAGTGGGCCAGTAATAGCCAAATATGAGGATTTTGTGAGAATTGGTGTCTTCACCATAATGTCCACCAATTGGTCCATCATGAAGTTCAAATAATACCTTTTCAACATCCCTTTTCTCAATACATCTAAGAAAAACACCATAATTTTTTTGCATAACATTATTTGGATGAGTTGATTTGAGTCTAAGGGCTCTCTTCTTATTGGGATGTAAATAACATAGGGATGACCCATGGGTTAAATAATATTTCATTTCATAATACCAATTGTTAGATTTAACAGGGATGTAACAAACTTATTTTTCAAAAAGTTCTTGATCCTGATACAATGCATCTTCTTGTACGTCATCACTTATTGATTCAGAAACCCATAATCCTTGTCATTTGAAAATATTTGTAGGATTAATATCTAGGTCATACTCATATAAGGTTGTTACCCAATTAGTTCTTTTTTCTTCCAGGTCCTTTTGTACCAAGAGATTCCTGATAGTGGGATAAGGGACAATAACCTTTGTCTTTGATCTGAGAAAGAATGACCTGAAATGTTTTATAGCTTTGAATACAAAATAGGATTTCTTGTCCACTTCTAGGTAGTTTAATTATTCTCCATGTAAACAAAAACTCATAAAATCCATAGGGAATTCATCCCCATTCATGGTTATTTTGTGTTAGAACAACTACAAATGCGATATCAGAAGAAAATGTGTAGAGAATAAACTCGACTGAAGTCAGGACTTAGTAAAGTAGGAACTAGAGCTAGGTATTCTTTGATATTATCGAAATATTTATTTTCTTTATATTCCCATTTGAATTCTGCATTATTTTTTTATCATGTCTTACATGGGCTTTACTGTTTCGACAAAGCTAGGGATGAATCTTCTCACAAAATGTATTCTCCCCAGGAAGGAACCCATATATTTTTTGTTATGAGGGGGAGGAATCTTGGAAATAGTTTTAGCTCTTTCAGGTTAAATTCTCATACCGTGCTTAGAAAATATGAACCCTAATAGTTTTCCCTCATTAGTTGCAAAAGATGATTTTTTAGGATTGGGAGAAATACTATATCTTATGTAACTATTGAATACTTTCCTCAAATAGGCTAGATTGTATTTTTTATCCATAGAGAAGATAATGAAATCATCTATATATAATAAAACACACTCTCCAAGTAGTCCTCTGAAGGCAATGTCCATTTCTCTTTGGAAATATTCTCCAGCGTTGATCAAACCGAATGGCATCTTCCTGTAAGCATATGTTCCCAATTTAGTCGAAAAGGCAGTCTTCAATTGATCATCATGGGAAACTAGGACTTGATTATAGCCAAAAAAACCATCTAAAAGTGAGAGAATTTCATAGCCGAACACACATTGTAGAATTTTCTCCATAGGGGGCACTGGGTAATTGTCTTTCTCCCAGGCTCTGTTCACGTTCCTGAAGTCAATACATAGCCTTATATCTCCATTATTTTTCATCACTAGTACTAGGTTAGATATCCATTGAGTATGTCTGACTAGGAATACAATCTTAGCAGATAACAAATTATTCGACTTTGCTTTGACCCGAGGCTCAATAATGGGATGCATCTTCCTTAGATTTTGTTGAAATGTTTTTGTTTGAGGCTTCATTGGAATAACATGTTGTATGATTTTGGTTTCATATGCCTTGAGGCCTTCATATGTCCATGTAAATACGTCTTTATATTTCTTAAATAGTTTGATGTAAGACTATTTTTCTTCAGGAGAACAACCCTTTCCCAAGTTCGTATTTTGAGGTGTAGTGCTCATTCCCAAATTTATCACTTCAAACTTCATTGATGAGATACAGGTTTTTTAGTTTTCTTCGTTCCTGAACTTATCTTGGAAATCATAAAGCTTCTCCAGTTTGACTACATTATTGGGGACATTGTTGGTTGAACCCGATGGAATTCTTGGTTGGGTTTGATCAGTAGTGTTTGAATTCACCATTAGATCATGCTAAACTTCATATATAACAGAGTATTTGAAGGTATCTTTGAGGTGTAAGAATATTATAATATGTTGGTCATCATCAAAGACTCTCCAAATAGTGATGTTGTATGGAATTGAAGGATTGTACAAAAGTTCAATAGAGAAAGTGTCGAGCATAAATCCGTTTGAAGGTACTAATCTGGATGCAACATTCACTAACAAATCAATGTCACAGTTTAGTGAACAAGGAATACAACTAATATTAAATGAAACAAAAGACTTGATTAGTTCCTATACCTCTGACTGATAATTCTTCAAATTAATTGAAAGACAATGGATGGTGTTTCTTACTTGTCTTATGAAAATTTCATAATCATCAAATACCTTAATTTTCTCATCTTTCAAATCTACATCCTTTCTTAATCCTTGTAAAAAAGATTCATATTTGGAAATATTATTGGTGCATTGTAATTATAGTCTGCATGCAATTATTGTTTTCATTCCTTTCATATATTTCAATATAAAACCAACACTTGCACCTTCTAACGATCTAGATCCATAAAAAAATTGTGTCCACATGTCATGATCCCCTTTCTTTGTTTCAACAACTAATTTCAAATTTTCAATTTTGTTTTGGTTAGTGGGGTTAGAAGAGTTAATGAGCACCTCTAATCTATCCCTAGAAATTATGTTAGGTTGTACACTAGAGGAAATGTTAGTTTGGTCTGAAATAGTACATATAATCTCAACAATCTAAGTGCAATGAAGGATTTCATATTGTGTTTTATATTTCGCAAAAGATGATGTTTTAGATGTGTAATTCCCCAAAAATGTCTCATACGATTAATTACCCAAAATCAAATTGTTAGACACTATTGGTTCATTTGGGTCTTTTAGGTCAGTAACTACGTGTTTCATATATCTCTCCCTGACAATTATGATTTGATTCATTTTACCATTGTAAGGAAGCCACAGATGAAAACAATCAATAACAAAACAACCATTTAGCATAATAGACCAATCCCGACTTAAAAGCATGTCATAATTATCAGGTGTGTCTACTACATTTATATCAATAATTTGATGAACTTTAAGATTAACAAAAATCCCAATCAAAACATTTTTTAATTCCCCAATAAATTTGACTCGAGTTTTATCTAATTGAATAATTTGAATACCAGATGGTTCAGGTTTGACATTAATCTTTTCGCATACTTTGAGAGGCATGACATTAGATGAGGCTCCCGAGTCTACCATACAATTATGAAAATTCCTATTAAATATTTCAAAAGTAATGAGGAATGGTGGGGTAGTAGATCTAGACCTCTGTCCGGTTAGGGAGGCATTTGTGGCTACCTGACTCATAGATGGAGTATTGTTGCTAGAAGATCTTGTCTTGGTTGTTCCCATTTTTTCCCTAACATTTATTTCTTTAGTGCCAATGGAAGTTTTACCCTGTAGAGTTTTAATAAAATTTTCTTGAATTTGTGGGATCTTTATAAGCTCAAATAGGGAAATGTTGGCTTTAGTCTTCTTAATATATTCTAGGAAATCATATTCCAACCTGGCTAGGGGCATGAATGAAGCATTAGTTTTGGGTTCTTGATTGGATGCTTTGTGGTTCGAGGGTATGGGTTTGGAAGGATTGGGAGTGGTGTTGGATGAAGAATATGTTTGTTTGGTATTGGACGTGGTAGGAGTAGGAGGATTAGCATTACTTGAGGTGTCATTCAAGGTCCCCTTGTTGGAATTTCTTACAGTTACAACATTTTGGGACATGTGTACTTCCTATGTTTCTTCTTCCTCCCTTCCATAAGAAATATCCTAGAAATAATTCAGTTGTTTCTCTTTGGTTTTTTGGGACTCTTGAGGTTTTTCGTGTTGTTCCTGATTATCCTCTTCATCCTCCTTCACTTAAATCATATTCTCTATTGCCCAAGTTTGTAGATCTTGGACAATATCTTCAATTTTAATTTCATTTTCTTGAGAAGGATTGGTTTTATTAGCTGGTGGAGTGTTTTTTTATTTCTTAGGAGGGAACCTAAATAATTTATTTTGGCTAGAATATCCTTCTCCACCACTCTTCTTCAAATCTATTATCTCATTGGAGAGTTTCTTAACAATCCTCTGAAGAGTCTCCATGTCCATGGAATCATAATTCTTCTTCTCATCTCGGGGTTTGGACATAATTTCTTTAATTTTAACTTTATCTTTGGATGATTCTGCTCCAGGATTTCCTTTTAAATTCATCATGTTCTTTTCAACTTTAAGGGATTCCTGTAAGGCTTCTTCAAGGGTGGCTTTTTTATCATTCTTAACAAACTTTTCCATGGACATAGGTAGACTAGTGGTATAGAATTTGATGGCAACGTCTTCAATAGGTTTTGAGGCTCGAGTGATACGTTTGAATAGAGTAAGTAAGCGTTGGTTATAATCATTCACCAGTTCCTTATAATTCATTTTGAATCTTGACAGTTCTAGGACTAGAGTTGTTGATGTCTTATTTTCTCCAAAATTCCGAAGGAAGATTGTTTTGAATGATCTCTAGTCAAATATGGATGCTTCCTCTAAAGAGAAGAACCATGTAGAGGATAAGTTCTCAAATTTAAGTGGTAACAATCGACAGATTGCATCTTCATGCCTAATCATTTGGAGTCTTACTAAAAGTAAGAATTTATTAATGTGGTATTCAGCCAAATATTTTCTGTCAAGGTCACATTTAGGTAAAAAATTCTCAGGATGTCTGGGCATATCATGAAAAATTCTTGGTACAAAAACTGCATTATGAACCAACCAAGGATGATATGGAGGGGGATTTTGATTAACATTATCCCTGATCATGTTTGGAGGTTGGTACAAGATTATCTAAAGCAGGTTGTTTTCACTTTCACCTTCATGTTCCTCTTCTTCCTTAGAGTCTTCTTCTGACCCATTCCTTGGTGTATGTGGTTCATATTTAGGAGGAGAGGGAGGTCTACCATTGAACCACCAACAATTATGTAATGTTCAAGGTCAATATAGAAGGTCTCTTGAAAAACTGGTGTGTCTTGAGGTACCTGATATATGGGGGTTCCAACAGAGATGTTTTCTTGATACACATAAGGATCGTTAAATAAGGGACATTCACTACAAGTATATCATTGAACTTGAGGTAGTGAATAATAAATGGGAATCTCTCCCATATCTCTTCTCAGTTGTCTAGCTAAGGCACAATTCACACATTCATGAGATTTCCTCAGAATGGTATTTACCTCTGGGAGGGTTAGTATGTGGGGTTGAGGCAAAGTGAATGAGGACTCAAGATGAGTGGAAATATGTTGAGTACTGGCCTAACCCGGTGTATTCACATTATACAATAAGGGAAGTGTATCATTCTCAGAACAATGTGGATGGGAATCACTTGATAAGGAAGTGCTAACTTGCATATTATAACATGAAGGTTTATATTTCTCTTTGCAGCCATTCAGTTCTATGGCCCTCCTTCTAACACCATTTCTATTGATGGGTTCAAATGGCCTTTCATGAGTATGAGGGAGAACGCCCAATGGTAGGTCCTAATTATACCCACTCTCATTTGGGATAACGTTTCCAACCATATTTTGTCCTAGTTACCAATATAACTAATATGTTATCTGAAAAGTGAATATGAGAACCAAAGGTTCTCTAATGAATTAAAATTCCAAAGAAATACTTCTAAACCAAGATGATTATCTATAGTCCTAAGAAGCACTTCTATTCTATTATGGTCTAACCTATATTTATTAGGAAACAATTAAAGATAACCACTCTGAAATGTTTGTATTAGTTGCATAGAAATCATTCATAGAAGCAAGAAACATGAAATCTTAACAATACAAAGAGTTAGAAATAATTGATTCACTAAACTGATCGTATTGTCGTTGTACTTAGAGTAAAAAATTATGGTGATTGTAAACATATAGAAAATAGTTTAGAAGTAGTTAATAAAACCAATATTCACATATAATGGAGATAAACATGAATTAATAGAAAAGTCTCATTCATGCATATTAGCACCACAATCTTCAAAATATCTCTGGTTCCAATTAACTTACAGTAAAACTATTGTTCAGCTACATCCAAAAACCAAAATCCCTATTCATGGAAAAACCTCCTTTTTTATAATATGGAGAGACTGTTTGCATCCTCATGATTCAATTATGAGCCCAGGGTCATTTTTCCAAAGTGACTCTTCATATTCCTAATTAGAAAATACAATTACAAAAGAAAATGGATGAGGCATCTAGGACAGTTACAAAATTTCATGATCATGAACTAATCTACCCCTGCACATGATATTCATACTCTTCCTAGAGGGAACAATATTTCATGATGTCCTGAAGCTTGCCTAATTGTAATTTTTGAATTAATAATTCTCCATTGCAAACTTTAGAGAACACTTCTTGATGTAACTCCTCATCTTTTACAAAGTGTTGGATCGAGTTGATTAGTTTGGCAGGTCTTAACAAGTGTTCTTCTAAAGATTCTCTTTTGAACTGAGTTAAAATTTGAATTATTATTTGGCTAATTTTCTTGAACTCTTCTACCTCAACAATTCTCACGGTGGTAGATGTTGCTTCATAGATGGGGAGCATTGGCTGCATTCCAAATTCCTTCATGATATCATTTGAGCTACTCCATAGCCCCATGTAGGCATTAGTTGTTTATTTTCAGGAAACCTTCATATTCTTCAAGAACGGTTTCCAAGTGTCAAAGAAAACTTGGTATATGAGCTTCTCTTTAATAGAATACAATGGTAGTGTAGTAGGGGGTGATTTATGCATTTACTGCCAAATTAGGATTTTATCAAAGGCCTCATTTGCTTCTTGATATTGCCCTTGAATTTATATTAACTTATCTTGAAGTCTAAGTTGATCATTTTGATAGACCTATAAATTATTGAGAAAATTGAGGTTCTTTCTACTCGGCTACAAATTCCTCTTTTAACTCTAATGCTTGAGCCTTGATAACCTCTATAGTGGACGTTGATGTCCTATTCTTCTCCAAATATATTTTTATCTTTTTCCTGTATAGTTCTAACTCTCTATCATGGGTGTCTTGTTGGGTCTGCATCTTTCTCTCAAACTCAGGATTCATCTCATATATTTTTGTTTTTAGAGCATTCATATGTTCTACATTGAGAGCATCAACCAATTTCATGGTTTTCTCAAACTTTGAAGTGAACTTATCTTTCACATTCTTCAATTTGGTTTCCAACTCTGTGATCCTCATCTTGGTTGTTCTTAAGGCATTGGTCACTTGAAGAACATATGAGGTGTTTAGCCACGCGAAATCATGGAGAGAAGAGGTTTCCTTAATAACATTTTCTTCTACGTCAAGCCCAACCTTCCATTATACTACTCTCCCTGCATATGACCAAGAATTGGTGGATTTCCCTCTCTGTCTTTTGTTTGATCTCTTCTCAATGCTTTTGGTTATGTCATCATAATAATAATATACGATGTCCACTACAATCCCTTAAAAATTCAGATACTGAAAAGATAAAGAATAATCACCTGGGATGGCATTGATGGGAGTGTATTATTGAGGTTGTATGTTCATAATACCCAAATTGGGAGTGGACAGGGTGCTTGGATTATTTCTCAATTTTAGTGATTGTTGTTGTTTCAATAACGCTTTTTCTTTCCTTTGAGCCTCGATTTCCTCAGCTAGTCTTTTGGCCTCTGCCTCATCAGCCAATATTTTTGCCTCTGCTTCATAGACCAATCTCCTAGCCCCCTCTTCATATTTCTTCTTTTGAAGGGAAGCATGATCCACTTTGAGATCATTTTCTCTTTTAATTATTTCTTCTTCATCTTTCTGTTTTTGGCATTCTTCCTTAGATTGAAGCCTTTTTTGTTCTTATTTTTCTACCTTCCTGATCTTTTCATGTTCTTTGATGTTCAAATTGTCATGTTTTTCCTGGAGAAGTCTGTGGAACTACTCAATTGTTACCCTCTTCATTTATTCTTGTTCAACTTCTAGTTCTTCTCTAGCAACATCATTGGGTAACTTTTGTAAGTGATTTTCATAGAAAAGGACTCCTTTAAACTTGTATTCTTCAAAATCAACCACATAGATGTTATAATTGGTGAGAGCCATACTTTTGATGTGGATGACTGCAAACTCATGTGGATGGTGGACTTTTGGCTCTCCTATACATATGAACACATATTGTAGGGTGTCTTCTTCTTTTCTTTCATGAGGGCCATTAGAAATAGTGTAATTCCCTATGTGGACTAGAAACACAGGCCATATTTCTTTATTTCTTCTCAAAAGTAGTGAGGAGACCCCTAACCCCATGGTTTGGTAAGCAATTTCTCTCATTAGCAGACGATATGGGACAAAGTAGGGTAAAACGTGTGAGGCCCCATTAGTGTCATAGACCCTGATGTATAAGTAATATTTGCATAAATAATAGTCCGGTATCCCTTTCATCCTAGTCCTAGATTCAATGGAAATCATGTTCCTTGGGCACCCAAAAAGTACAATGTACAGAGGGGAAAGGAAAAGGTTACATATGTCATAAAAATTTCTTCTATAATTTATGCTCCATAACTTAGTGAAATACACATGTATATGGGTTTGTTTATGGTCCTAGTTCCATCCAAGGTAAGTAAATTGTACAGAGGAACAAACGACATCAATCACATAGGTCGATGTGTAAAATCATGACTTTCTCATACCTGGAATGTTTTTCATGTGAATAGAGATGTTGAAGTCCAATATGTATTGCCAATTGAACACTTCTCATGTTTTGAAAATGGTATGTGCTAGTGGTATCCAATCTATTTGAAAGTGTGTGATTTTGTCCTCGCCATATAGCCCAGTTAGCATAATGGTTAACATTTTATATGGTTCTTAGAGTCTATGGGTGGGGACCAAATTTTGTCTTTATTTAAGTGTCTTGTGCTCATATGCCCACCAATATTTCATCAACTTAGTTGGCCCTTTGTTTCCCTGGGAGAAAATGTTTAAGAACGACTCATTGAGAGGACATGTAGGAGTGGGAAAGTGGTACCTCGATCAGATGTCTTCAAGCCTTAGGAATTTTATTCACTTCCCCTTATTTCTTATGATAGTCGCAGTGCTTGGGCCGGACTATTTGAAACACCATTGTGATGCCTCATTTTTGGAAAACGTGTGGTCCGGAAAACAATCAAATGAATGTCGTATTTTTTCTCATTCTAGTATGCTTCCAGGTTTTTGTCTTTTGGAGGAACATATCCATTGTTGAATATCTTGTAGATCACATTGTACCTGGGGATATTGTCTTGATCAGTGTGATGGGTAGTGTCTATTATCAAGACCTCTATTTGGAGAGAAGAGGTTTCCACAACAGAGGATGACTGGAAATAGACAAAGCCTTTAGGTCTTCTAGTATTATGGCTAGCCATAGTAGAATGATACCTGAGTCCTGTATTACCAAAGATAAAACATGAATCAAGCGAGAGAAAATGATGCAACAATTGTAAAGAGATCAATGAAAAAAAAGAACGTATTACCAACTGTTGGGCACTTTAATTGTCTAAATAAATAGATAATTAAGGTGTTCAATATGAATTGTCAAACCCAGAGAATTTTTTTTATTGCAAGATAATTGTGCATAGTATATGATAGATTATGAAAGAAAACACTAATCAATTGCAGTGAGGAAATTAACACAAAAAGAAACAGATTTGAAAAGATGAACACTAACACAAGCTGCGGACACAACTGGATTTCTAATCTGTTGTTGCAGAATTGAAATCACACTTGCATAATTGAAATCTAATTTCCAGAAGTAGAAATTGATGAGTGTATAAGAATCCTGGATTATCTATTCTATTATAATTTTCCATTTTACTCTTGCAGAAGGAAATTGATGAAAGGAAGTCTACTTAATTGCAGAAATGGGATTCACACTTCTATTTACTTTTTCTTGCAAATAGATATTTAATCTAATGCAGAAAAGGAATTAACTTGAAGAAATTCTCCATCGGTATTCAACAATCGATTCTAAATCTCATGAGACTCACTGATGCGCATTAAATAGAAAGGGATTAAACTGTAACATAAAATGTTTTCTAGAAATGATAAACATATAAATCATCCAAATCAAAGCAGTTAGTCTAAAAAATCACAACAGAGGGGAGTCTGTGAGGAATTTGGGCCCTTTCCTTCTCACTTAATCCACTCGAAAATACTACAGTAGGTTGAAGAAACTCAAATCACTTTCTTTATTAAATCACCAAAATGTTTGGATACAAAATTCTTTACTTCACTTCATTGTTCCACAGCTAATCTTCAGTACCCAATGATTACAAAAGATCTATTATTTAAAGACAGAGTCATTCAGTTGAAACAAACTCAGAATAGCCTTGAGAATCGGAGATTCTCAATATGTTCGTATGATATAAAAGATTTTTCATCGTTACAAAATCTGTAAATGATCTTGATCACCAGCATGAGATAAAACGTGTAACAGCCTTGAGGATCAGTCTTTAGGATTCATATTTGAATGATATACCAGCTTCCAGAATCGATGGACATCTGTTGCAACAAGTGTAACAGCTTCCAAAAAATGTGCACAGTTGTTGTAGTCGTGTAACAACATGCATAACTAGCGCACAACTATAAGAACTGGTGTAACAACAACGATCTTTCTTCAAGACTTGGTTGTTCTACACATTTTGATCATTAGTTGAAAATTCATGGATAAAATATGAGAAATGATACTAATCAATCGTGTTAAGTAAATAAGAATATAAAAGCAATATCAATGATTCATACCTTGAGAAAAAGTCTTAGAAAACATGATATTAGACATTTATCATAGAAATTCTAAGGTTGAATGAGAAAAAGATATAGTGAAAAAGGACATTTACAGGTCCTAACATGCCTCCCAACTGAAGACATTGCATGTCCTCATGAAACTCACATTCAAGCCTTACTCTGAATCTGATTCAGGGAAGTGACTCCTCCAGTAAAAATTGTTAAGACAAAACTGTCATGAGATTATTCATTTGCAAGTCTGAATCCACTGCTCCTTACCATTCTCCAAATGACAACTTTTGAGACCTTTGACCCCTATGTATACTCTGAATGAGGCATCCAAAAACTAGGAAAATGAAACCTGAGTACCATCCACTGATGCCTACACATTATCATACATGTAATACTTATTCCTTCTTGACTGATAAATTGGCCAGTTCTTCATCATGACCAGTGACTGGTACTTTCATTCTTTTATACCCTGCCTAAAAGTAAATATTACCACATTCATAGCACATGTGCTCTCTATTTTGATTCATAACATCTCTTGTTAGTGCTAATATATCCAAGATTAACTCATATGGGTTTATCTATCGAGCAACCTGCAATTCCTTATTTAGGGAAGCTAGCTCTTCTTTGAGGCTTTCATTTCCTTCATCAGTGCAGTAATCCTAGAATTTTCTGTATGATTTATATTATTCTCAATTTGAGAAAACAGCTGAGCAAGTGGCACATCTTCACTATTTTGTGTAATTGGTTCTTATGTGGAAGCTAATTCTAGCATGACTGAATCTTGTGGAACAGTCGCTTCCTAGGTAGTTGGCTCTTGTGTAACAACTAGATCTGGCATGACTGGTTCTTGTGGGACAGTCTCTTCCTAGGCAGCTGGTTCTTGTGTAATAGCTAAGTTCTGGGAAGAGGCTGGTTCTTGTGTCACAGTCATGTTGTTGGAAGGGACTGGTTCTCGTGTAACAATCACTTCTTTATCAACTAAGGATAATGGATGAAGAATGGGCATTGCCTGTTCCATATTCTTCCATCCAACTATTGCTTCAGTAGACCTCGTTGACCTAGTTCTCCTCCTAGGTAAAGTAGAGATAAAAACAAGGGTGTTCATTTTATTTTATTTAGGAGAAGGAGGGTGTTATTCAACAACCAGACAAGGAGGAAAATCTGGAATGATGGGGTCTTGTATAATCTGTACTTCGTCACTCGATGAGTGATGCACAAAATAATCAAGCAGAGTCAATGATTCTGATACAATTTGTTTACATCCATCCTGAATTGACAAAATGGTTTCTTGAAGCTCCTTGCACAAGGTAAAACCTAATATACGTATCTCCTTAGTATAAGTTGGTGGATCACTCATGTTTGTATTATTGATATCAAAATTGGGCAGGGTCTGAGCATCAACAAAATCAGGACACTATGTCGCAGCAACAGGGGTGTTTTGAGGTGCATCTAGTTCAACAAGAGATGAAGTCGACGTACTCGCTATTATAGCGGGGGATGTAACTATTGTTGCAGTAGACTTTGTTGACCTTGTTCTCTTCCTAGGTAATGTAAAGACAAAAGCATAGGTTTTCCTTTTCTTAGCTTTAGGAGTAGGAGGGAGTTCTTCAACAACAGTTGTTGCAGTCGTGGCCTAAGGCTCGTGACTTGGTCTAGGAATTGGGTTTTCAACTGCTAGCTCAATCACAATTGCAAGCATAGGGTTTATCTGTTTTGGTTCAACTCTGTCGATTCTTTTCTGAGTGGTGTTATAATTGCTTCTGGTTTTTCATTTTCTTCTCTGAGTCGACTTACAGGAAGTTACAGTGGGGGCTTTAACTGTTGTTGTAGATGAGGGTTGAGGCTCATGAATTGGTACAGGGATTGGGTTTAGGTGTTATGGATTGGTCATAACAATAGGCATAGTATTTGGTTGTTCTTCCACTTTATGTAATGGGACATTAGGAATTCCCATTCCTTTACGAATCAAAAACCCTATCAGTTTGTGATTGGAAAGACAATTCTTGGGATTCTTTGATTTCTTGACAAAGTGATCCATATTATGCAAGGAATGAAGAAGGAAATAAGGGATGTTTATTAGCTTCTGATGTCATAAATGTGATAGTAGGATAAAATAAAAAAAATAAACTACTTGATATCTTCCTTCGCATGTAATGTACCTTTTTACAAATTCTGGTACTTTCCCCCATGGTTTTGGTAAGGAACTTACATCTGCACCTCGGCCCTTGGTCTAAAATTGCTCATTGTCCACGAGAAAACCTTTATGTTATTCAGGAAGATGTGATTTTCTGATAAAACACCTTGTTCCTGTGGTCGGCAACCCTGTCACAGCAGCCACGGTTTCCTCTGTCACTGGAATCCTCACCCCTTGCACCATCAAATACCCTTCTGTGAGATTCTAACTGAACTCCAATACCTCTGCTTCATTAAACCTCTGCAGCTTCTCAAAATAAGAAATTGATCTAGCCTGCAGGAATTTTTCATAAACATCTGGGTATAGCAGTAATGCATCCAGATTTTTCGATTCATATCTCACAGCTGAGCCTCCCATGACATCATTTTTAGAATCTAAACAGGAATAAAGGAGGAGAGACCTGTTAGCACATATTCTTGTAAGGGGGAAGCTTCTCTATGGATTCGGGTCCTTGGTGAGAAATAGATGAAATGGGGCTTAAGACCCATGAAATGAAGTTATCCAAGGTTGCAGCCATGAGCGCCCAAGCGAAGTATGCATAAAATCTCTATTTTTGGGTTAAAAATCAAGCAGGCCGGCGTTTTTTCTTTTTAGTGGCGAAGATCCATTGATGGAGCAGATCAACGGTCATCAGGTAAACCAGAGCCATAGAGTTGCATGAGGTTTAGCACATGGGCTCATCCCTTAGGGCCAAAATTATGAAATTATCGTGGTCATTCAATCCAATAGGGACGCGTGGCACACGATTAACTATGGTCGATGTTTCGTCTACCGGGGTTTTGAAAGATAGGGGTCAACTCCCTTCCATCGTCGAAATCGTGAAATGCGAAGGCACCTTTGGGTGCGGGCCTACGGTCATAGCACAAGGTCATATGGAAAGGTGGGTCCTAAAGAAGGGGGACAGGTGGCAGCTAGTTGATATTTTGGGGATTTTGGAGCTCCCAGTGGGAGAATCCCCAAAATACATTAATGTTCATCGTGACCATCCATATCAAATCAAATCCGACCATTGATTGCGGATTAGCCGTTTCGTCATTTCGGCTACCAGGACTTTGAAAGATAGGGGGTCGCTCCTCCACTACATCTGGAATCGCTGAAACATGAAATGATTAGCTGTTTCATCATTTTGGCTACCGAGACTTTGAAAGACAGGGGGTCGCTCCTCCACTGCATATGGAATCATCGAAGCATGAAATGATTAGCCGTTTCGGTATTTCGGCTATCGGGACTATGAAAGATAGGGGTTGCTCCTCCACTACATTTGGGATCGCTGAAACACGAAATGAAAAAAGTTCCTTTGAATATAGGTGCAAGGTCACGGCCTGTGGTTACTTGGGGTGATAGAAAGAGTTGCGTAAAGGGCCAAAGCATTGGGTTTAGCTGCAGGAGGCATCACCGCATTCTCCAAGTGCCAATTCAACTCAGCCTCGATCCTGATCCCTGCTAGAGGTAAATAAAGGTAGGAGAAGGTGGTTGAAACCTTGCCTCACTCCTTAAATGTAAGGCATGGAGGTTCGGGCAGGAAGTCTTCCCAAGGTCGTCCTGTGTGCAGGTTTTCCTAAAGAAGCCATGCGGATTTGATGTCCTTGTCTAACCAGAGGAGCCTGCACATGCTAATTTGGACTTTAATGTCTTAGCTACCTTCCTGCTGCCAAGGTGGCAAATTGTTCTGAGTATATATACTTAGTTTTTGTATTTTTGTATGTATGGATGGTAGAGCTAAGCTCCAAATTGTAAATCTTTGACGAGGCCTCTAGTTCCCTGGTTATAGATTGATATTTGAGACTTCTTGTTTAATGGAAGCCAGCATCTTCCTCCCCTTTTCCCTCTAAATCTTAAGAGCCCGAGCATGGATGATCTAGTCGGGTGTTGTAATGACTATATAATGTATGTTTGATTATATTAGTTTTGCAGCATCTTAATTTTCTTGAAGTTTCTCAGATCTGAGAGGATCTCATATTTGAGACTTTTCCCCTTTTTAAAGACTGCTGGAAGACCGAATGTCTAGAGCAGAATTTATTTCCTTTGTTTTTCCCTCCACTTACTCACCACTATGCAAAATTAATGGCTTAAATTAGATCAAGACCTCACCTGTCTTAGCTATTCCAACCTAGTTTTCTGAGTTAAAATGATATTGTTCTGAGTTTACTTCCATTCAATCCCCTTTTACAAAAAAATTGTGACATTTAAACTGATGGGCCTCAGGCTTACTCCTGCTACAATCCAGGAGTGATTTCTGACACCAACAAGACCAACACCTAAACCATAGAAAAAGCAAGTTTGAATGAGGATTGCAGAAAGAACACAATGTCTCAATGAAAATAAGTGTGTTTGAAAGGTGGCGAAGGTGCATATAAAATGGGATTTTGATGGATTAGATTTTCTTTCCCCTCCAACTAATCTTATTGGCTCATGGTGCAACTAATTTAGGACAACCGGCAGGTAAACATTAAAGCTTGCTTCCATATCTACATTACTTTGACACGTAATATTAATCATGTACCTCATAACTGACCGCACAAACCAATCTGTCGGAGTAACCGCACTATCCAAATGCCATCTGATCCACGTGGAATAACTGTAATGATGAGAGATGGCTCTAGAACGTGAGAAAGTATGATATGAAAAGTGGAGCAGAGGTGGAGTCCTTTCTTTGGTTGACCAGCTGGAAATATGTGGATGTGGAATCAAGTAATGATGAAGCGACATTTCCTGTCAGAGAGAGTGGAAAAGATAACAGTGGAAATGACAAAACAACAGTGTTTCAGCATGGAAATATAGTAGAGCGGGAAAGATTGATGGAGTATCAGCATGGAAAAGTGGCAGAAATGAGAAAAGAATGGGTAAAGTGGCATGTAAATTAGCGAAAAGGAATAACAACGGTAGTTGTATTAGCATGTATTTTGGCTGGAATAGTGGAATTAGGTGTAGCAGCATGTAAATCGTCCAAAAGAGTGTAACACCATTTAAGACAAAATAGTCGGGAAAATGGTGTAACAACATGTAAAGTGACGATTTTGTCAGAAATAGGTGTAACAACATGTAACCCGGCCGAACACAGAATCACTTAGTTCTTAGGAAGTTTTTCAACTTCCAGAAACTAATCCTTCGGCTCCTTCCACTGTAATCTACCTTGTTTTTCATCAATCTATCTACACACAAGTAACTGCATGATACCCTTCTAGGTTGAATTTATTAAAGAAGCATAAAAATTTTGAAGCAAAAACAAAAAAAAAATCAAATTCCCAGAGTTTATTTATATACAAGGTTTCATTGAAAAGCAAAAATTTCTAAAGTTTAGAAGGGGAAGAAGGAAGCTCCTTTTCCTTTCAAAATTGATAACCTGTATTAGTTGTACATCTGGATGTAAATTCTATCTTGGAAAGTGGACGCTAATACAGGCGCAAGTGATGACCATTTGCATGTAACTGTGTATTGGATCCATCAATAGTGATCAACCTGACTGTCCCATTGGGAAAAATAGTGTCTACCTCGTAAGGTCCTAGCCATCATGTATGTATCTTACCCTGAATTTATTTAAAGTGTGAATCATACAACAAACCCCAATCTCCCTTTTTGAATAACTTCTTCTTGATGAATCAGTCATGCCACTTGGTTCTTTGTTGTTGAATCACTGTGGTTTGATGAATGGCGTCCAAACGCTTTTCATCCATCTCATTTAGTTGCTACGGTCTAGGCTTATGTGCCATAGTCAAGTCTAGATTGATTGTTGATGCAGTTCTTAGGGTCTTGATCTCGAACTCAATGGGAAAAACAGGGCTCTTCCCATATACCAGTTCATAAGGAGAAAAACCAGTTGTGTTCCTCCAAGTGGTTCAATAATCCCATAGAGCTTCATGCAATCTGTCAGACCAATTCTATGATGTTCCCTCATTGTCTTATTAATAATAGCTTCTATGAATTTGTTTTTACTTTCCACCTGCCCATTACCTTGGGGATGGTATGGAATATCTGTTCTATGAAAAACATGATATTTATTGGGTAGGGCTTCAAACTTATATGATGTGAAAGGTGGTCCCCCATCAGTTATTAATTCTCTAGGAACTCCAAACCTAACAAAGATATCTTCAAAAAAAAATCTAAGACAACTTCCTTTGAAGCCCTGATGAGTGCTTCTGCCTCTACCCCCTTGGTCATGTAATCTGTGCAGACCAATATATAGAATTTTTTATTAGAAGGTGGGTTAATGGGCCCTACAAAATCCATGGCCCATCTCTCAAAAGGCTCTAAAACCACTTGGGGCTAGAGAGGCATCTCATCCCTATGATTTGGCTGACCCATTCGATGGAAACTGTCACAGGCTTCAACATACTTCTTTTCATCTTGAAATATTGTGGGCCAAAAATAACCCATCCTCAAAATTTTATGCCTAGTCCTTTTATTAGAAAAATGACCCCCACAAGGGCCATCATGGAAAGATTTAAGAAGATCATAAAATTCATCATCCCTCACACATCTCCTAATTTCTTGATCCAGGCCTGTGTAGAAAATATAACCCCCTATCCAACTATACCAAGCACTCTTCTGAATAATCTTCCTTCTTTCTCGGGGAGATAGATGTGGAGGTAGCTTTCCCGCAACCAAATAATTATAAATGTTTGCATACCAAGGTGAGTGAGAAGATACTGCAAACAAATGTTCATCTGGAAAGGAATCACCTACAGATGAATTATCATCATTTATATTCAATCTTGAGAGAAAATCAACAACCACATTTTCTTTTCCTGGTCTATCTACTATAGTGATGTCAAATTCTTGTAGTAATAACAACCATCTTGTTACTCGGGCATTATTAATAGGTTTATTCATCAAATATTTAATTGTTGAATGATCAGTATGAATAAAAGTAGGATAACTAGTGATATAATTCCTAAATTTATTGATCACATAAACTACTACCAAGAATTCTCTTTTTGTAACTGTATAATTTAACTCAGCAGGAGCCATGTTCTTTCTTATATAGTAGATAGCGTAGGGATATTTGTCCTCCCGCTGCCCTAGCACTACACCAATTGTAGTGTCTAAGGCATATGAAGAAATGTGAAATGGAAGAGCCCAATTGGGCCCTCTCAAAATGGGAGCTGTGGACAATTTCTGCTTTAGATCTACAAAAGACAATTCACAATTGTTAGTCCAACGAAAGTCAACATCTTTTGTTAATATTAAAAATAAGGGAGAGGCAATTTTGGAATTTTTTTTAATGAATCTCATGTAATATCCAACATGCCCTAAAAAGCTTCTTACTTCTTTCTGAGTTGATGGGGTTGGAATGTCCAAAATTACCTGGATTTTGGATGGCTCTACCAGAATTCCTGCATAAGAAATGAATTGTCCCAACACCACACCTTCGATCATCATCATATGACACTTTTATGTACTTAGAGAAAGATGAGATTGTATACATATTTTGAGCACTTTTTCCAGATTAGATAAAGCTTCATCGAAATTAGTACCATAATCTGTAAAGTCATGCATGAATATTTCCATACAATCGTTCACCATATCAGAGAAAATACCAATTACAGCTATCTGGAAAGTGGTTGGTGCATTACACAAGCCAAATGGGAGAACCTTGTAGGAAAATGTACCCCAAGGGATGGTAACGGTGGTCTTATCTTGGTCCTGTGCAACAAGTTTTATCTGGTTATAGCCACTAAATCCATCTAGGAAAGAGAAAAACTTTTTCCCAGATATGTTGTCTAGAACCTGATCAATAAATGGTAGAGGAAAATGATCCTTCTGTGTGGCCTTATTCAGGTCTCTATAGTCCACACACACACTCCATTTACCATTACTTTTAGGTACGATAACCAATAGTGAAACCCACTCGTTGTCTGATATAGGGCAGATGAATCCGACATTTAGAAGTTTCTGTAGTTCTTCCTTAACAATCTCTTTAATATTAGGGTTCATAATCCTTTGGGGTTGGAAAATGGGTCGACATTATTCCTTAATGTTTATATGGTGGGTTCATAGTTCAGAGGAAATTCTTTTCATATCCATGTAATCCCAGGAAAATGCTTCTTTATGTTCAATCAATAACTTCATCAAACGACAAGTTTCAACAGAAGATAAATTAGGATTGATGTTCAGGGTTTTTCCAGGTTTGATTTTTATATCGAAGCTCTTAGAACTGAATTTAGGAAATAATTCAGTCGTTTTAGTATCTGTTGTTACAGCTGAATTAACTTGATTTACAACAGTTTCAGAGAACATATCTGGGCTCACTCCTTCCTGGGCAGTAGGGTCAAAGATTCTACTCAATTGATGATACGTGTTTGGTGTAACAACAGAGGGGTCATTGATAAAGCTATTGATTAGCTCATCCTCCGTCTCATCTTTGAAACTCAGGGATTTTTCTATGGTTAACACAGGCAAAGCACTTTCATCCTCAATGTCCATCCATAAAGAATTTTTGGGTTCCACACTGGGTGTAGCATGAGGATAAAGGGTAAGTTTATTGGTATCATAACCATCCGAGATAGTCATTGAACCAGATATCCAACCAATGAAAGCATCAGTTGTAGCTAACCATGTTCTTCCTATAATTAGAGGGTGGCCCCCCAGATGGGTTTTAGGTTTCAATACAACAAAATCAACAGGATACTCCCATGAATCAACTAAAATAACTAGATCATTGATTACTCATTCTAGTTTGATAGTAGAATGATCAACTAATTCTAAAACAGTAGGAGTAGGTTAGACTTGCATTATGAGTTGCAACAAATGTTTCATCTCTATTGGCATAATGTTACTTGCTTCCCCTAAATCAACTAACACATGAATAATAAATGCCTGTCCAATTTTGACAGTGACTGTAGGGTTTCCTGGGTCACCACATTTAATAGTTGAGGTTTTTCCTAACATCAGTTCAGACAATTCTCCCACTACATGTACTGTGAGGGGGTACCTAGGTTTCCTTCCAGGCTTTTTGATACAGAAGTCTCTCACAGTCTTGGCATAAATAGGGACATCCCTAATCGCTTGAAATAGTGGAATGTTAACATGCATATTTTGCAATTCTCCTAAGAGATTGAAGGATGGTAATTCCATAGTTTGGTAATTTCCATTCTTTCAGGGAATGGGGGTTTTGCTAATTCTATGATAGGTTCATCAATATCCTCTATATAAACATATGGTTTTTCCCCTGATTCCTTGTCTAATTCCGAAGATGGAACATCTTCAATTATTGGCTTGACTATTCTCCCTAATCTTAATTTTATTTCATCACAAGGCAT
>JASDQU011310728.1:11031-33365 GCA_032191745.1 Picea mariana | reverse complement strand
TTTTTGAATTTAGTTAAATTATAAGTTACTCCTTAATTCTAATAAACATAACATTATTATTATATTCTTGTAACTGCTTGTTTAGGAGGTTATTACATATGGTATCAGAGTGAGGTTCTACTTTGCGACACAGGACTCGTTACGACCTCCAATGCAATCTTGTTAAATTATGATATATCGTTAATATCATTTGAAATTATTTTATGTAGGCATCATGGTTAGAGGACGGAGAATGAGTAGATCCTAGGGTCAGGGAGGACGAGGTATGTCTCCTCTAAATAAATCCACACCTGAGATTTGCTCCACTGGGAGAAGGGAAAACTACCAAGATGGAGCAAGTTGCAGTGGGCGATGTCATGGGTATAATGAGGTATTTTCAAAGGATATTAGAGGCGCTAATAAATCACCTTTATCGTGATGAGGGTAGGGAGTCTCTACCCAATAAGGGTTCGCAGAACCCTCATGTAGTTAGTGGTAGTGTTCATAGAGAACTCGAGAAGGTAAAATTTATCGAGTTCTTGGGTTCCACGAATGGTTTAGCTGATGAAGCTTGGTTGGAGAATATGGAAATGTGATTTGCATTGCACGATTATACCTCCAACATGAAGTTATGCATGACAGTCTTCCAACTGAAAGGAAGTGCGCTTCTTTGGTGGAAGACACTCTTGCCACAACTGAATATGGTTGTTGAAGACGTGTCTTGGCAATTGTTCAAGGAACGATTCCAAGAGAGGTACCTATATGAAGAGTTCATTGAGTGTTATCTTAATGAATTCAACGCTTTGCGCCAGTGTAGTCGTATAATACCAGAGTATGAGGATATATTTATGGAGTTGCTTAGATATTCTTCGGACCTGAATACTGAGAAATTAGAGGTTAACAAGTTTTTTTTCTGTCTCAACTTCAATATTCATGCTAAGGTGAGGATTTTGATGCCTCAGAATTTGCATGATGCAATACATAAATATTTTATATTTGAAGAAGAATTTAACAGTGGGGGTCAGGATAGGACTACTTCTAGGAAGACATGACAAATGCCAGTTATAGAGCCACAATAGTAGACACTAGTTAGACTGACTTATGTGCACCGTGATAAACCAAGAGGATCTGTATTTTCTACACCACATAGATATACTATCAGTCAAAGGACTTTTGATAGATAACCATTGCAGTAACAATCACATCACCCTCATAAGTAGAAGTAGTATATATATGTTCTGCAAAACATATCAGGACCTCTAAACCCTAGACCAACATATTCTTCCTCTAGAGCAAAAAGCACCGACCCTAAGAATAGATGTTAGAATTGTGGAGAGCCCCACTATCAGAGAGATTGTCCTATTGAGAAGGAAATATTTGTTGGATTAGTAGGACAAATGATAATGGAAGATTTGGGCAAGTACCATAGGATTCATGCAGCGGTGAATAACCACCAGGCCGAGCATCAGTATATAGTGCTCGAGACTTAAGGTATTATAGAAAATCAACAATTTAGTGTTTTCATAGATCTAGGAGCTACTGAGAGTTTTATATCTAATTTGCGCTTAAAATAATTAAGGTGAAGGAAGTTGAGCAAGATGATTTTAGATATGTAAAAATGGCATCAGGAGCCAAACAAAAAGTTGGAGGAAAGGTTAAGGATTGTATTATCGATTTGGATGAATTCGTCGCAAGTGTAGACCTTTTTGTCACCATCCTGGGATCCTACGACATTGTTATTGGAATGGATTGGTTAGAATCGCACAATGCGATAATTAACTGCAAGACAAAAAGATTAATAGTAATTGATTATTTGAAAAAAAACGAGGTAATCGTAGGGAAAAACTAAGGAGTATCGTTGCAATTTATTTCTTCCTTACAATTACAAAAAAACATCTGAAAGGGATTTAATTTGTACACCATATTAGTGCCTAACGAAAAATATGAAGCGGAAAGATTGGAATACTTTCCAGTAGTATCGGATTTTGTGAATATTTTTCCTAAGAAATTATCAGGTTTACCACAAAATAGAGAATTGGAATTTACTATAGATCTAAAACATGGAACATAACCAATTGCAAGAGCTCTATATCGGATGTTGACACCTGAATTACAAGAGTTAAATATGCAATTGAAGGAGCTATTTGATTTGGGACTTATATGTCCAAATGTATCACCGTGGGCTGCACCAGTAATTTTTGTAAGAAAGAAGGATGAATCGTGGAGGATTTGAATTGACTATTGTCAATTAAAAAAAACCATTATCAAGAATCAATACTTATTACCGAGAATTGATGACGTATTTGATCAAATGAAAAGAGTGATTGTATTTTCAAATATTTATTTGAGATCGGGATATCACTAGTTGCGAATCAAAGAGGAAGACATTCCTAAAACAACATTTAAGACAAGATTTGGACATTACAAATTTATTGTCTTACCATTTGGATTGACAAATTCCCCTGGTGTATTTATGAGTTTAATGAATGCGGTATTCCATGAATACTTGGATAAGTTCGTATAGTTATTTATTGGTGATATATTGATTTAATCTCAAACAAAAGAACAATATGATGAACATCTAAGATTAATTTTACAATGTTTAAGAGAAAACAAGTTGTACAGAAAGTTATCAAAGTGTTCTTTTTACTAGATGAAGATTCACTATTTTGGACACATTATTTCTGGTGAAGGTATCGTTGTGGATACATCGAAGGTAGAGGCTATTATGGAATGGATAGCACCGACAAATGTTAAAGAAGTACATATCTTTATGGAATTATTAGGTTACTACTAGCATTTCATTGAGGGTTTTTCAAAAATAGAAAATCCAATTATGGAACTAAAAAAGAAAAATAGGAAATTTGTATGGTGAGAGAAATGCGCTACAACATTTAAGAATCTTAAAGAATTACTAACAACAACACCAATATGGACAAGGAATTATTAGTATGCACTGATGCATCCTAAGAAGGATTTGGTGGAGTACTAATGCAAGACGGTCGAGTTTTCACATATATTTCAAGTAAACTAAGAAGGCATGAAGAGAATTATGCAATACACGATTTGAAATTATTAGTGATTGTTTATGCCTTACGAGTTTGAAGAAATTACCTTATTGGACAAAAATTCGAGTTTAAAACTGACCACATTGGATTGCGACACATTTTTACACAAAGTGACTTGAATGAACGACAAAGACGTTGGTTAGAAATTTTAAGTGAGTATGATTTTGAGATCATGTACATTAAAGGAATAGTTAACAGAGTAGATGATGCGTTGAGTTAGAGACCTCACATTTTCTCAGTAATACCCCTAACGGAAAATCTTCGAGAAAATCTTTTGGCAATACAAATTGATGATGACTAGTACAAGGAATTAAAATACAATATTGAACAAGATGCCATTATTATACCTAGATATGAGGGTTATTCTTTGGACAGTTACAAACTTTTAATATATAATTCCAAAACTTATGTACCACCAAATGACGAAATGAGAAACTTAATTTTGAGTGAAGCACATGGATCAGTATATATGGCTCATCCTGGAGTCACGAAGATGAAGGCGGATCTTAAACCATTATTCTTTTGGAAAGGAATGAAAATCGATATAGTTAACTATGTGGCAAAATGTCTAGAATGTCAGGAGGTGAAGGATGAACATACAAATCCAACGAGATTATTACAACCACATGTGATTCCTGAATCAAAATGGGAAGTTATATCGATGTATTTTATTGTTGGATTTCCATTGAAAACAAGGATACACGATTCTAATTTTGTATTCATCAATACTTTGACAAAGAGCACACATTTTGTGACAGTTCGTATGACATATCAAGCACCGGACATAGCTAGAATTTTGTTAACAAAATTGTAGAATTTCATGTTGTACCAAGGAAGATAATATCTGATAGAGGATCGGTATTCAGTGAATATTTTTGGAGTAGTTTCCAAGAGGATTTGGGAACACAATTGAATTTTAGTACAACGTATCACCATGAACCAGATGGACAAACTAAAAGAATGAATCAAATTTTAGAAGATATGATTCAAATGTATGTGATGGATCAACAAAAATGATGAGATTTTTTTTTATCATTGGTATAATTTGCATACAACAATAGTTATCAAAGTTCGATAAACATGGCACCTTTTTATTTTCTCTATGGATGACCATGCCAGACACCCTTGACTTGGGATTGACTAGAGGATAGGGTCCTATTGGGGCTTAAAATGATCCAGGAAATGGAAGATCATATGTGAACCATAAGGAAAAGGATTAAAGAAGTGCAAGACCAACAAAAGAGTTATGTGGATGCACATCGTATAGACCCCAATTATGAGGTTGGTGATAAAGTGTTTTTGTGGTTTAGGCTGCATAAAAGTTCAATTAAGTTTGGAAAGGGTGATAAAATATCTCAATTGTTTGTGGGACCTTTCAAGGTTATAGAAAATAAAGGTCTTGTGGTTTATTGACTAGCCTTACCTAATTCTTTGAGGCGTATGCACGGTGTGTTTCATGTCTCAGTTATATGTCATTATATTCCAGATATGTCACATGTTATTAACTTAAGTTTATTATAGGTATCAGACAAGGGTGATCTCATAGCGGATCCAATCCTCATACTAGACCATTGTAGTCGACAACTACGACGTCAAATAGTCGATCAGGTTATGGTCTAGTGGGATAGGTATAGTCCACTTTCTACTACTAGGGAGAACGCATATGATATCTGTCAATAGTTTCCTTATTTATTTTGATAGTATGATATGTAGATTAGTAACATCTATATTTATTGTTTTTAATGTTAGATTATACAAACTTCAGGATGAAGTTTAAAACAAAAGGGGGTGTTTGTAACATCTAGTCCCACTGATCAAATTTTTATACCATTGTTTATTCTTTGAGGACACTTGCGAGCAAGTGATGTAGTTAAAACATGGTACATTATGATTATCTATTTTGGTTTATGTGTTTATTCTATGATTGAGTATTGAAAATTGATATGATATTGATGTATATCATTGACAGGTATTATAATAAGGTTTCCTTAGTGTGCAGGAAACATGCCATAATAAGGATGGTGATGGCATTGACAAAATTCCTTGGACTTTGGATTGAGTCAGGGAGTGGACTATTTAGTTTGATTATGAGTACTTGTTTTATTTACACATATGTTATGATGATGATTCAATTATGGATTTCATGTATATGATTTATTAATATTTTCTGTGTCAATGGATGCAGGCATGGTGATGCTTGCTAATCTGACTCACATAGAGAGTAAACGAGTCATAAAATGATATCAGATGGATGAGGGAGAGGTGTGGCAACATCCATGCCACATCCTACTAGCACTCTCGCCATGAACTAAAATGAAGGTTAACGACTACGATTTTCCTGAGAGGTTCATGATACTGTGAGGGAAGACTGAGACGGTTTCTCACTAAGATTTTTGGGTTGAGAACAATAAGGTGGAATCCTTATTCCTCAGTAAGCCCTTAGTCTCACACAAGGTCGACAAGTGGTGTATTGACTCCAAGCATAAGACAACTTCCAAACTAATTCAATGGTGAGTGACACCCTTGAAGCACGGAGGTGCATCTTGAAGGGCATGTCAGATGAATAAAATTTTCAGTAAACAAAGATATAGAGGACCTCAAAAAACAAATCAAATATTTAGATTTGAATAGAAGAGAAATTAAATTATATTAAAATTATAACCTCGAATTATAATTTAATCAAAGTCTAAATTAATTGTGTCTAAATGAAATTATAATTGTGTTTAGACTGAATAAAACTATTTTAGGGAGAAAAATTATTATGACATGTGCACAATATGTGCATCAAATCAATAAAAGTAATTTTTGATTAAGAGAAATTATTTTCATGAGAGAATGGATTGTGATCATAGAGTTAGAATCCTTAGTCAATCAAAATCAAAATCCTAACTAAGATAAAATTCCTAATCAAACTCCAATTGTGAATTAGTTAGAAGACCCAATAAAAGAGAAATTGGGGAACTGAGGGACAACTAGGAGAAAATATACAAACTAATTGAGGATGTGAGGGAAATTGCATAATTATTTAAATAAATAAAAAATTATTAAACATGTGAAACTTGGGAAAAGTGTGACATGTGTTGGGGGTGAATAATCTCTAATTTATTTATAAAAAACTAGTTATTTGTGCATGAGATGAAAAGTGTCAAGGTATTTTTTTCTTATAAAAAGAATGGTGAGGAAGAGGGAAGACACCCTATTGTTGGATGAATGAAATTTTTTTGAAATTTAAATTGACTAAGTTTACTTCTGTGAGTTGGGCTTCAAGCCTTGTGCAAGAGGTGGAAGCCTCACCTTGCGAGGACAAGCTTGAGCTACTTTTTGGATTTGAATTTTTGTGTCTAGCCCCTTTGTTTCTTAGGGGGATAAGAAAGAAGAAGAGTACCCATAGCAATAGCTAGGAGGTACCTATGAAGTCTCTTGATTAGCATGTGGGAGAAAGGGACACGTACAAAAATTCTGTTAGAATATCACCACTACATCACGTCAAATGTCGTTTGGTTATGGTACTTGATTTCATTTAATTATGTTATTATTAAATACATTCTAGATTTGTATATTGGGTGTTTTTGAAGGCTTGATGAACAAGAAATTTATTATTTTGGTTTTTATTTATGTAAATATAATTTTCCATTCTCTAGACAGAATAAATTATATTTTTACATGATGTAATGACTTGATAAATTCATGTGTGACTATTGTACACAATTATTTAAATTTTTAAGCAACACAAGGGGTTCATAATCAGACAATCGACACATTGTGATTGGCTTCCTGAAGTATTGTTAGGATTCGATTTGTATACATTACTATCTCGGTATTTGATATTTTTCTTTTGTAAACTAAAGAATTAAATGTATGCCATTGCATTCGTCATTGTATTCTTATGAATTGATGTGTTTATATGCAGTATCTGTATTAGAGTTTATATCCCTAGAAAATTAATGAATAAAATTTGAAATTAATTAATTTAGATTGCTTAAAACCAGAGTAGTAGAAGCAGGGAGATCTGTGATCGCATTATTTTCATGTTTCGGTTGCCAAGCGGAATTGGAGGATTTACCGATTTTCTAGATGTTGTTATGTTTAAGCCTTCATAGCATATAAACTATAGGGTTAAGTATTTAAATGAGGATTCCATCCATTTTAATTTCTAGTTATTGTATTGTTCTTATAAATTTTCTATTCGAACCGAACTTGAATCACTTTGCATTCAATTTTTACTAAATATTAATCTAGTGTTAGTTTGGCACCCAAACTCTGGACCTGGATTCTCCAAGGTGCACGCTTTCCCAGACTTTGTAAAGCTGTAGTTCCACAACTGAATTTCCTTTTTTCTCTTAAACGGAACTAGCGCAGCGCATTGTGTGAAGCTTGTGGTAGAACCCCTGAAGCCTCCGATCCATTTTTATCATCACAAGAGGAAATCCACAGGCGAATCCTACATAGTTCTCTTGTACTACCTCAACCTTCCCTGAAAGTCTTGTTACACCGAAAGGAGTATACCTATTGACAATGGGCACTTTTAATAGGTTTTTAGTTCTTAATACGTCTTTGATTAAATATGCCTAGAATATTCTTAGTCGTCACAATAAATGAATGGCTCTGATTTCATCCATTAACTTCCGAGCTGTTATAAAGACATCCGTTTATATGTTGACTTTTTAACATTTACCTAATTGTGTTTAAAAATTACTGTGTTCACTAACTTATTGCCACATCTACCTGATTAAAAAATATTAAGATATTCACACAGAGTGGTGACCGTGTTTCTATGCTGGCAGTGTTTCATTTCATTTATGTGCTGGCAGAGTTTCGTTTATTTCTGTGTTGGACGCGTTTCGTTTTAATATGCCTTTCAACATTAATCAACCACGTAATTGTGGTTGTGCTATTTTACCTACATCTAACCCACTAGCGCTTCAGGTGTTCCATATATTTTGGACCGAATAATAATTGCACCTTATACAAATCGAATGGGAAACACTGATTATTTTTCTTGGGTCAAAGAAAATATTAAAAAAATTGAAACATTTTATCTTGGTTATTGGTATAGAATCCCTACAGGATTGTTTACTTTATCTCCAAATAGGAATATAAAGGAACTCTCAAGATACTTAAATCGTTATCCTTATTTGATTTCCTCTTCCACGCCTCAGACTAACCATATGAAATGATATTATTAACATGGACTTCCCAGGAACTCAATAACTTTGTAATAAAACTCTCTCTTCCATAATGATAGTATTTCCATAGATGACATCTTGGATTATATCTCGTGAATTTTTGGTTTTGTAATTTCTGGATCAGTTTGTATTGTTAGCAACAAATAAAATTATTAATGGAAATGAGTTTATCCCAAGCGATTTGGTTGAATTAATATTCCTTTAATTTGGACTTGTTTAACATTCTCTATTTTATGTTCACGGGAAGCATCGTCTAATTATAAATTTACAAACTTCAGCTTCTTTTCTTTTGGTTTTCTTGCAAATTAAATTTTGAATCAGATGTGAATGTTATTTCTTGGAAAAGTTGTAGAGATATCCTACCACTAGTCTTGAGTTTTTAACCCCGGATAACCATAGAGGACAATCAGACCTACACTTGTTACACTATTGTAATAGTCATTCCTCTTGTCGACGTATCTCCGGGATCCCAATTACCACAAGTTTTGGCAATAATATTGTGTTTAATCACAGTTTAGGCACCGTTCCTTTAATTTCTAGAGCGCATCCCTTGGAAATTATCCTTGTAAATTTTATGAAAAACATTGTATATATATATATATATATATATATATATCCAAGAATAATCAATTCACATTCTATATTGACTAAGTATTGTAACACCCCAAAATACCTTACGCCAATTTAAACCAAAGAAGAATCATCATTATTTTTAATAAGTACCAATAGATTCTCATTTCTTGATATACATATAATGATGCAAAAATCAATGCACAATAAAAAAATTTTGTTCACCAAAAGCCTTCGATTCGCCTCTTAAAGAAGATCTCAAGCATGAATCCATTGATATTACATCGAACCTTTGTTAGTCCTCGCCAAACTTGCAAATCCACTAAAGGACTCATTGGTACCTCCCATCCAACACTAGGGGTACTCGTCTTCCCCCTGAGTCCCCTGAGCCGCAATTTTCCCACACACAAACCAGAGAAAGATAGCTCTCAACTCACCTCGCAAGGTTGAGCTACCACATTCTATCTGAGTTGGATATCCCAACTCCCATAAGAAAAATCAGTCAAAAAAAATATTGGCAGTGTAACCTTACGCCTACCGTACATCATCCATTCATCGTCCCTTCCATTCTTTTTATAGATTTTTCTTAGTGACTTGTTTCCAAACGCACATTAAATTATTTTTATTAATATATTATTAGGAAAATTATCCCCCGTACACTTGCCACCTGATCCCTGAGTTGCACCATAAATTAATTAATTTAATTTTCCTATTTCCATCACCCACCTAAAAGTGTTCCTAAAAATGCTCCTCGATGTCCCTTTATTCCCTTACATTCCCTTAATGACTGATACATTTCTTAAATCTTAGTTGAGTTTGAAATTAGAATGTTCTCTAGACTAGATCCCCTTCCATGTTCCACATTCCTTTTGTAATTAAGTTTCCCCTTTTTGGTCAAAGTTCTAAATTAGAAAGTTTTGTACTTACCCAACAATTAATCTTTTAAATAATTTAATCCTCCATTAATTTTTAAACTTAATCTTTTACCCCCATTTTGTTCATCCCTACCTTTATTACTTGCTTAATTAATTTTTAGTTTTCAAGTCCTACTTAGACCTAGGATTTACATTCAACTAGGCTCAACAACATTGTTTTTAAGGGAAATTTTATAAATTTTAAACTTTACTCATGCAACATTTATTTTAAGGTTGACCAGGTCAAAAAAAGATATTGTTTTCTAGGTACCTAGGTTCACTGACTTACCATTGTTAAAATCGAAACATTCCCTTCAAGACGCACTATGTGCTCCAAGGGTGCCACTTGTCTTCATTCATGTTTCATTCATGCGACGTACCCTTCAGGATGCCCTACGTGCTCCAAGGGTGTCACTTGCCTTTTGAATGATTTTGGTAGACATCAAACCCTTGGAGTCATTACTTCGTCAGGTGACCTTGTGGGAGACTAAGGGCCTCTAAGGAATAAGGACCCTACCTTATTGTGCGACCCTTAGAATCATCATGAGTGATTGGCACAGTCTGCCCTCACGGCATCGTAGCCCTCTCAAACTAGTTAATCGTTAACATATAGTTCAAGCCACGGTGGGAGTTCTAGTAGGATGTGGTAGGGATGTTTCCACACCTCTCCCTCAATATCTCTGGTTGTTGTGCATGACCCCTTTACTCCAAATGTGAGTTTGATTAGCAAGCTATCGTCAGCCTACATCATCAACAAACATGTCAGTGATCTATAAACAACATCATGATATACCAGTTGTATGTCACATATGCAATAACAAAAATACACAAACCATAAATAGTCCACTCCATGAATCGATCTAGAGACCAAGGAGGTCCATTGATGACATCGACATCCCCAATTTGTCCAGAGTCCTGCACACTCACAAAATACCAGTCAGTACCACCTGTCGATACAATATAATCAAATACATATCATCATATCCACAACATCATCATAATCCATGAGCGAAAAAATCAATCATATAATAAACCGGATCACTCGCACGCAAGTGTCCTCAAAGAATAAGTCCAATCAAGTGTGTGCAAGAGATGGATGTTATATACACCTCCTCCTGCTTTAAAATTCGTCTTGAAGTTCAACATTATATAAGTTCAAAAATAAAGTATCTCACAATATCTATATGTCTAGATAACAAACAAAAATGAAAACTACTAACGCATATCATGTGCATCCTCCCAGGTAGCCGAGTGCAGACTATAATTTCCCCACTGAACCTTGACCTGATCAACTATTCGATGTTGTAGTTATCGAATGTGATGGTCAATAATGTCGATTGGCTCCACCATGAGCGCACCCTCATTTGATACCTGCAAATAAATCATGTCAATCACATACATAGGATCACTAATATAATGTCAAAACAAATACATGAAAAACATTGTGCATATGCCTCAAAGAATCAGGAAAGGCTAGTCGATAGGCCACGGGCCCTTCCTTTCCACAACGTTGAAAGGTCCCATGAACCTAGGAGAGAGTTTAGAACCCTTTTTGAACTTGATTTAACTCTTGTGTTGTTTCACTCGTAAGAAGACTCGATCGCCAACTTCATAACTACGGTCAACAAGATGCACATCAGCATAACTCTTCTGTCGATTTTGTGTTTATTTGATCCTTTCTATTATTGTTGGAATTCGATCTTCCATTTCTTGGATCTCCTCTGGTCCTACCAGGGCCCTATCCTCAAGTTTCTCCCAACTCAAAGGTGTTCGACATGGTCGCCCATAAATAAACTCGAATGGTGTGATCTTAATGGTGCTTTGATAATTGTTGTTATATGAAAATTATACTAGTGGCGAGAACTCTTCCCTACTATTATGTTGGTCCATCACGTACATACACAACATATCCTCTGAGATTTGGTTCATTATTTTTTTCTGCGTGTTTGTCTCCAGGTGATATGCAGTACTAAAGTTAATTTGGGTTCCCAAGGCCTCTTGGAAACTAGTCCAAATTAATGGACTGTAAACATCGATCCTCGATCAGATATGATCCTCTTCGGAATCCCTTTGAACCTCACAATCTCGTTGATGAAATTTATAGCTATGTCAGGTTCCTGATACATTGTATGCACAGGGATAAATGTGCACTCTTAGTCAGAGTATCAACTACCACGAAAAATCTAGTCGTGCCTCCTTGCCGTCAATGCTAATCCAACAATGAATTCCATCAAAATGACCTCTCATTTTGATTCCAGAATAATGTGTGACTATAGTAATCCCTCCAGATTTCTATGTTGAACTTTCACTTGTCGACATTCTAGACATCTCTCCATGTAACTAACTATGTTTGCTTCCATTCATTTCTAGAAGAATATAGGCTTAAGGTATGCCTTCATCTTCGTGACTCCCGAATGAGCCATGTAAAATTCTCTATGAGATTTTCTTATGATCAAATTTCTCAATTCATCGTTAGGCAATATGTAGATCCTTCTGTCAAATATCAACAATCCATCATCGTCTAAAGAATAGGCTTCAAATTTTGGTACCATCATGGCATTTCGTCCAATATTATTCTTAACTTCTTTATACTAGTCATCGTTGATCTATAAATTTAGAATAACTATGACCCTTACAAATCATCCTTATTCATCATTGATATTTCTCAATCTTCTCATCAATATCCTTAAGAAAGCCTTCCACGTGGGCGAGACAACCTTTAACTATCATCAAAATTTTCCTTAGATTTTATTATAGCATTGCAAACAAGCTCATTGTAACGACCCTCGTCGTTACGACAAAGCAACATATTTTTTTATTATTTTGGGGGGGTTAACACAACAAACGAGTTTGGAAACAACATCAACACATCACTCACCAGTATAAACAAATCAATAATAATGAATAAGTAATTATAAGTCAGAAAAAGTCCATGAGCTAGGGAATCTAACCATTAGCCAGGTGTAAAAGAAACCATCCGTCACATTAATTTCATTGCGGAAGAAGACAAATTACTACACGATCATTTATTACATCATGTTCTCCTTGTGTGCAAGAAGGATAACTATTTAATATTCATAAATCAAGGTTAAATGTTCAACGCCAATAAGCTAAACTTAATCATTCATCAACATCAATATTCATTGGTGAAAAATGACCGATAAACAACAATCATTCTATTCTACAAGGCGCAAGAAATCTAATGAAAAATCCAGTCACATCATACTAAACTCATGGAGAGCAAGAAATAACATGCCCACGATCATGTAATACAATACATTTATCATGACACGACAGTAATAGAAAAGACTAAGCACAATATTTTTGGAACCCAAATAAACATCTAAGACCCATCTATCCATTCATTATTTTCATGTGCGCAAAATAAATTGAATAAACGTGAACATACGCCCACATCAACGAATGTGCAAGAGCACATGCACGCCCCTTTCCTTAGGCACAAGGGAAATGAAATCATAACTGAACATACTAATCGATGATTATAAGTTCTACGAATCAAATATTTAACTACATCAAAACATGCATTACCTTATAATCGACACACATAATCAATTTTTCTTACCTAAATAATTCACATCTCAACATAATTTAGAGGCGACATAGATCTAAGAATTCAATAATCAGGCTTGCATAATCTAACTAGAAAAAAGAAACTAATTAACACGCATTCCTTGATACTACTATGATGTTGGAAGGATAATCATCTGCCATGATTGTTACCATGATACAATGCTAATTATGTTAAAATTAGTCACAGAACCAAGGATCCTTAATGTATAATTAAGCATGGGAACATTAAATGGATTCAATACTGAAAACAATTAAATCAAGACAACAAGAGTAGTACTATTTCCTAGCAATAATTTAAGGCCAACTTTTTAAAATCCATCTCACCCCTTTTTAAAAAGTGGTTGATGTCCCTTTTTTCAAAAGTAAACATATCCCCATTCACCCAAGAAAGTTTATTATTATTACTTGAAGGAAATTATTATAAATTTTTTGTAACAAGAGAAAGTAGCCTAGGCGTGGAGAACGTAGATCTAACTTTACAAGTCCACCAGAAAGAAACCTTACAAAAGATTTTGTTTTAAATATAACAAGTAGCATGAGTGTGGGAACACAATTTAAATCAAGGTGTCGACTAAGAGAAACAAGGGTGAAGAGATGTTACAAAGGATTACACCTACTGTCTCGTACATCCCATATTATGTCTAAACAATCAAGCTCCTACGTCCCATATTATGTCTAGACAATCAAGTATGACTTAGGCCTTAGGAATTTACTATCCTTCATTAATTACTAGAAGCGTAAAGGTGAGTGCGGGTTCCCTGTGCAGACACCCAATCCAAAAATCGAATGATTGGATCTGATGGTCGACTGAAGAGGGAAAGTGTTGGGGTTGGCACCCCAATTCACTAAGGCTCCAGCCTAACCCAGGTAGAAGGTGGTGATGCATACACTAAAGTGGAAGGAAAAACGTTGGGTGAAAAATGCCAAGCGCAGGGGCAGCTGTCTAATAGCAAAGGTAAGGGTCCATCGACTCACTTAGAAGAAGGTATGGCCAGGAAAAGGGAGGTAATCACTCAGTCAAATCCAACTCGCGAAGGAGTGCAACGTGGCTCCCTGCGACTGCTCGAAAATCCAAGGGAGGAAACCGGAATATGCCTCGGGGCTATAATAACACAATAAAAAATAAAAAGGGTCCCCACGAGAGTAACTCACGAGAAGCATGCACCATGGAAGGAATGGACTCGAGGTTACCCAATGCCCAGTGGAAAATTCCAAGAAGAAATTATGCTGATAAGTGGAGAACGAAAAGGGCATTGAGAAATAAGGTGACGTTGTACACCTCCAGCAAATCTCAGGAAACAAAATGAATCTTTGAGTGGAGGAGACCCAAACACAAGTGATTTAGAGACTCTGTTGATAGAACGAAATCAAATTTGATGATAGTTTAAACAATTTGTGGTGGTCTAAGTGTGCGCTTACTAAGAAAGGGAGGAGGGCGCATAGTTTTGACCCATCATGATAAAACCAACTCGTTGGGCGATTCAGTGGTGCAACCACAGAGGAAACATACTAATCGCAGAGGTAAGGGAAATGGTTGTGAGCTCCATGCCAAGATGCAGATATCAACCCAATCGATGAAAAGGAAAAAATTTAAATAACAAGGGAACACCACTACGAATAAACTTCAAGCTTTTAATGGCTTGGCGGCTAGCAAAAAATGAAGTTGAGGAGGGGGAGACATGCAAAAACACTAGTCATAACACAGAGAAAAATGAACAAAAAGTTGGGGTTTACTCTCATAAACAAGCACCAGTCAACAATAACCCATCTTAGTGTTGGGGTTACATGATAAACCATCGAGGAAGGGAATATCGAGTGCACCAGGTGCATGAAAAATGTACAGAACCCAATCAACTCAGAAATCGAAGGGGTTGCTGGAAAGTAGGGAGAAAACACAGAGATAAAATTCCCATGCAATCCCAACTCCACATGTTGGGCAGTCTCGATTTTCTATTCTTTTCTTACAATTAAAAATTAAGGATCTCATGATCTAAGGAAGCATAAAACAATAATCCAATCTACAAGAAGGAAAAATATCCTATTCTAAACATCAGTAATATTAAAACTCAATGAGTAGAAAGTGTACTGAAAAACTTATCACACAGTACATCAATTCTTTTAAAACCATCAATATACAATTCATAACTCAGAAGCTTGCAAAAGAAGTCAGAGACACAGTACAAGAGAAAAAATTCTAAATGAAATACATGAAATCAACATCAACAATTACAACTCTCTATAAATATTGTGAATGTAGGTGCATATTCCAATGTGGTTGTCTCCCATGTGCGCTCAGTACAACTCTTGCTTGTCGACCGATGAGATCTCATTGGTACCTCCTAGCCAATGCTAGGGGTACTCTTCTTCCCCATGAGCCCCCCGATACGCAAAGGGGCCACACACACAATACCAGAGAATGTTATCTTAACATCTCACCTCGCAAGGTCGAGCTACCACTCGTTATCTGAGCTGGGTATCCCAACTCCCACCAGAGAAATTCAGTCAAGATAGAATTCTGGCATGGTAACCTTACACAAAACAGACGTGATCCATAATCCTCCTCCACCATCCTTTTTATAGAGTTTTGAATTGATTGGTTTCCCAAACCCTTATTATATTTCCTTTTTTTATTTATTTAATTGGAAAAAACCTCCCCCATACACATGTCGCCTGATACCCTAGTTGCACCAGAAAATCATTTTATTAATTAATTAAATTTTCCTATTTCCCTCACCCACCTAAACGAGTTCCTAAAAATGCTCCTAGGTGTCCCATTATTCCCTTATAATTATTAAATGACTTACACCTTACTTAAATCCCAGTTGAGTTCATAAATAGAAACTTCCAAAGACTAGATTCCTTACTAAGTTAGACATTCCCCTTTTTCTTTAAGTTTCCCCTTTTCTTGAAGCTTCCCTTTTTCTTTAAGTTTCCCATTTTTCCTTTTAACTAACTTCAGAATTAGCAAGTTTAGAGAAAAACAACCATTTACCTTTTTAATAAATTTAAACTTCCATTAAAATTTGTACTTTAATAAATAATGTTTGAATTTCTTACCCCCTTTCTTGTTACATGTCTATTTAGTTTTTCTTTGTTCACATGTTCTACTTAGACCTAGGTTTTAATTTCACTAGGTTGGGCGACAGTTTTTAAGGGAACAATTAGTCATTAAACTTTACTCATACCATCATCTATTTTAAGGCCGACCAGGTCCTAAGGAGGCATAGTTTTCTAGGTACTAGGTTTATTAACTTACCCAAGTTAAAACCACGACGTTCCCTTTAGGACGCACTACGTGCTCCAAGGGTGTCACTCACCTTTTTCCATTTGATTTGTGCGATGTTCCCTTCAAGACGCACTACGTTCTCCAAGGGTGCCACTCACCTTTTGACTAAATTTGGTAGATGTCAAATCCATGGAGTCAGCACTTCGTCAGGTGATCTTGTGGGAGACTAAGGGCCTCTAAGGAATAAGGACTCTGCCTTATTGTGCACCCCTTTGAATGATCTTGAGAAACTGTCATAGTATGCCCTCACAACATTATGGGTCTTCTCAAACTAGGTAATAGTTAACCTACAGTTCAATCCACGCGAGAGTGCTAGTAGGTTGTGGCAGGGATACTGCCACACCTCTCCCTTAGTGTCTCTAGTTGTCATGCATGACCCCTTTACTCCAAATGTGATTCTAGACGACAAGTTGTTGTTAGCCTGCATCCATCAATGAAACATGTCAGCGATAACAATCAACATCATAGTATCTAATCATATGTACATATGTCACATCAACAACATTCAAACCCTAGCAGTCCACTCCATGACTTGATCCGAAGTCCAAGGGGTTTCATTGATATCTGGACATCCTCTCACATCCAGAGTACTGCACACTAAGGAGAACCCAGTCAATAGCACATGTCTATGTAAATGCAACAAAAATAACATATCATCAAATCTACAACATCTCATAATCATAATCAAAACAACCAATAGTATAATGACCCGGATCACTTGCATGCAAGTGTCCTCAAAGAATAAGTCTGCTCAGTGAATGCAAGAGTGGGATGTTACATACACCCCCTCTTGTTTTAAACTTCATCCAGAAGTTTCACAGTACATAAGTGTAGAAATAAAGTGTATCACAATATCATATGTCTAGCTATCAAACAAAAATGGAAATTGTTGACGCATATCATATGCTTCCTCCCACGTCGCAGAGTGTGGACTATAGTTGTCCCACTGGACCTTGACCTGATCTATTGTTCGATGCCATAGTTTTCAAATGCAATGGTCCAGGATGTGGATTGTCTCTGTCATGAGAGCACCTCATCCAATACCTGTAAGATGCTCATGTCAATATCATGTGTAGTATCACTAACATAATGTCTCAAAATAGATACGTGAAAAACATCATGCATACACCTCAAAGAATCAGGCAAGGCTAGTCGATAGGCCATGGGCCCCTTCTTTTTCACAATCTCGAAGGGTTCCATGAACCTAGGATATATTCTAGCGCACTTTCAAAAATTGATTGAACTCTTATGTGGTTTCACCCACAAGAAGACTCAATCGCCAACTTCATAAATACAGTCGACATGATGCGCATCGACGTGACTCTTCTACCGATACAGTCGACATGATGCGCATCGACGTGATCCTTTTTATTATTGTTTTCAGTTGATATTCCATTTCTTGGATCACTTTTGGCCCTACCAGGACCCTATCCTCAAACTCTAATGGCACTATCTTAATGGTGCTTTGATAGCTGTTGTTGTATGGAAACTCTACCAGTGGAAATAACTCTTCCCAACAATTCTGTTTGTCCATCCCATACATATGCAACATATCCTCCAAGATTTGGTTTGTTCTTTCGGTCTGCTCGTTTGTCTCTGGGTGATACACAATACTAAAATTAAGTTGGGTTCCCAAGGCCTCTTAGAAACTAGTCCAAAATCATCTTGTAAACATCAATCCTCTATCAGATATAATCCTCTTAGGCACACCATGCAGCCTCACAATATCACTAATGAAAACTCTAGCTGTGTCAGGTGCCCGATACATCGTACGCACAGGAATAAAATGAGCACTCTTCTTCAAAGTGTCAAATACCACAAAAATCGAGTCATGTCTCCTTACCGTCAGTGGCAATTCAACAATGAAATCCATCAAAATGACCTCCCATTTCAATTCTGGAATAGCGTGTGGTTGTCGTAATCCTTCCAGATGTCTATGTTCATCCTTCACCTACTGACATTCTAGACATCTTGCCACATAGTGTACTATATCTACCTTCATTCCTTTCTATAAGAATAAGGGTTTAAGGTCTGCCCTCATCTTCGTTACTCCAGGGTGATCCATGTAGACTTCTCTATCAGCCTCGTTTAGGATCAAACTCCTCAACTAGTCATTGGGTGGTCTGTAAATTCGACCTTTAAATCTCAATTATTCATTGTTGTCCACTGTAAATCCCTCAAATTTTGGCACCATCATTGTGTTTTGTCTGATAAAATTTTTGACCTCTTTGTACCAGTCATCGTCGCACTGTAATGTTATAATATTTTCATATATATTCGTCTGAAGAGCCATCACTGAAAATATGCATGGTCTCCGACTCAACGCATCAACCACTCTTTTCACTATTCCTTTTATGTAAGTGATCTCGAAATTGTACTCGCTAATCAATCCCGACCAACGCCATTGTCGTGCATTCAAGTGGATTTGTGTAAAGATGTGTTCTAGACCACAGTGATCCATTTTTAGTTTGAATATTCGTCCAATAAGGTAGTGTCTCCAAAATATCAAGGCATAAACAATGGCTGACAACTCCTAATCGTGTGTCACATATTTCTCCTCATGCCTTCTCAAATTTCTTGAGATGTAAGCGATCACTCAACCATATTGCATCAAGACTCTGCCTAATCCTTCTTTGGATGCATTAGTGCATACCAAGAAGTCCTCCTTGAACCTTTGAAATTCCTCCGTGCATTTTTCGATCCAAACTAACTTTTTATTCTTATTCTGTAATTCTGTGATCGGATTTTCTATCTTCAAAAAACCCTCAATGAACCGTCAATAATATCTCGCTAAAGCCATGAAGCTATGAACTTATGGGACATTTATCGACGTAGGGCGTTCAATAATATCCTCAACCTTTGTTGGATCCACTGTGATACCTTCATCGGAGATGACATGCCCTAAGTAGTGAATCTTCGATTGATAAAATGAGCATTTAAACAGCTTCCCAAACAATTTGTTCTCTCATAGACACTGTAGTACCATGTGCAAGTGTTCGTCATGCTCCTCCATCATCCAAGAGTAAATTAAAATATCGTCAATGAATACTTGGAAGAACTTGTCTAATTATTTGCAGAACACCCCGTTCATCAATCTCATAAATACCCATGGGGAATTTGTAAGTCCAAACGGTAAAACAGTAAACTTGTAATGTCCAAACCTCATTTTAAAGGAGGTCTTAGGGATGTCGTACTCCTTGATATGTAACTAGTGATACCCTAATCTCAAGTCATTCTTTGAAAACACCATCGCACCTTTCATTTGATCAAACATATCATCAATCCTTGGCAACGGATATTGATTCTTGATCATTTCCTTGTTCAATTGACGGTATTCAATGCAGAGTCTCCACTACCCATCCCTCTTCCATACGAAAATAACAGGCACACCCCACAGTAAAACACTTGGACGTATAAGTCCTAGGTCCAACAAATCCTTCAATTGCATTTTCAACTCTTGTAACTCAGGGGTTGACATCTGATAAGGCATTATCACTATCTGTTCAGTTCCTGGATTTAGGTCGATGGTAAATTCCAATTCCCTCTTTGTCGACATCCCACGTAACTCGTCGAGGAAGACATCTGCAAACTCTCTCACCACCGGAAGGTTTTTTAGACCTTCTGTTATGCCCTTCTCATTTAACACAAGGATTGCATATAGCTTACATTCCTTGGGCATGCTCTTCCGTAGCTTCAAGCAAGAGATGAACCCGAGGGAAACTCCCTGGTTCTGACCTACAATCACACGTCTCTATCTCTCATCATCAACCAAGATCAACCGTTTTGTCTTACAGTTGAGTATCTCCTCATACGTTTCCATCCATTCCATACCGATCACGATGTCATAAGATCCTAAGATCATGAAATACATGTTGGCCCTCGTGAAAAACTCTCTGAGGTTAAGGCTACAACCCGTAACCTTCCCTCCAACCTTTTGTTTGGCTCCCGAAGCCATTTCTACAAAGCTAAACTCGTCCTATTCGAATTCCTTTACCTTAATTTATTTTAGCACTGCACCAGAAATAAAACTCTTTGTAGCACCTAGATCTATCAAGATACTAAGGGTATGATCAATGATGGTTCTTGATGTATCAAGTAAAATCAACTGGTGCTCTGCCTAGCGTTTATTCACTCCTACATGAATCTGATGGGCCTTGCCCAAATCTCCCACGGTAGTGGGTCTGGATGATCCAGATGCTCTGGTCCTCTCAACTGGGAAATACTGCTGGTAATGTAGCTCTCCACATGTCCAACACCCTTTCTTCGGTCCATTACTCCTGTTACCTGAAGTAGAAGATGGTGTTCCATCGACCTGGAACTTTGTTCTATTCTGTTAAACATGCCTAACTTGTTTTTTTGGTCGACAATGCTGCTGGTGATGTGGTCCTCTATAAGGAGTACACTACTGAGGCATTGGTCATCGAGGTGTAGTGAATGTGGATCCTTTCTGGATACCACAATATCTCGTTGAATGTCTAGCCGGTGTCTGATGCTGCTACGCACTAGATGCCGCTTGTTCGAGTGGTCTCGCTAGAGTCCTGCTCTAACCCCCGTCGATGAGCTCCTCTTCCACTATGAGGGCCTTCTGGACAACATCATGCAAGGTTTGAGGCATAAAAATCCTCACCTTTGTACGAATGATGACATTAAGGTCAAACATGAACTTGTTGACCTTAAGTTTCTCGGTATTCAGGTGTGGAGCATACCAAAGCAGCTCCATAAAACGAGCCTCTTACTCGGACACTTTTGGCCCTTGGTTATGGAAGAAAGTGAAGAGTAAGGAATAAAGGATAAGTACGAATTGTGCGGAAAGCACATTGACTGAGAATGGGTCAAAGTGTTCAAAGAAGTGGAAAAGAAGGTGCAAAGGAAGGAAAATCTAGCCATTGGAAGAGAAGACCAAGGAAGACAAATCAACAAGGACATATGGATCGTGGATAATTTAACAAGCGAAAGAAGATGTCAATGAATGCTTTGGATCACCTTGCTGAGAAGACAGAAAGATAGGCTGGCAAAGCCCTAAAAACATAGGTCAAGTTGACCTAAGGTTTTAGACACCTAGGGTTTTGGCATTTAGGGTTTTAGTTCATTCTTGTTAGATGCGCATAAACTTGTCTCATGAGAATTAGAAGTTGATTGTTGAACATTGTTGGAGAACTGCTTTCCCTTTTTCTGCATTAGATTAAAATCTTGTTTCCGAGAAATAAAAGTGTGAAGTACCTTCTTGCAATAAGTATATTTCCTTTCTGCAAATAGTATAGAAATTATTCCTGCAAAAGTAAATTAGAAAGTTAAATTAGAGTAAGCAATCCAGGGTTCTTATACATTCATCAGTTTAGATTGCAATTATGATTTCAAATTTTTAGAACTTCAGTTGTATCAGCACAACTGTGTTAGTGATAATGTTTGTTTTTGTTTTTTCAAACTTCCCTACTACAATTAGATTAGAGATGTTTTCATAATCTAGCATAGACTGTGCACAATTATCTTGAAATAACAGACTTCCCTGGGTTGACAATTTATATTGAACACTTTGATTTTCTATTCAATTAGGCAATTAAAGTGCCCAACACATATGAAGTGAAGAAATAATTATAGCAGTTGTTGTAGAAGGGATTAATTTGAACAAACACCTCAAATTCTATGTCACCTATCATCATAGTACCCAAGAATGATGGGACTTGGTGAATGTGTATCAACCACATATTTTTGAACAAAGTCACTCTCAAGCATTGGTACC
>JASDQU011310723.1:6779-25321 GCA_032191745.1 Picea mariana | reverse complement strand
ACTGTCTCTAAACTTTTGACATTTAACAGTAATGTATCTTTTATCTCATTTTTAGAAAATGTCTTCAACATAATTCATAATGATTCAGCCTTTCTCCTCACTTTGGAAAAATGTCTTCACAATAATTCATTCATCGTGCAACATGCTATCAAAATATTGTTTTTAAAAGAAAAAGTATTAAAAGAAAAAGGTATTAACCATCATTTTTGAGCCACCATCCTCTACTAAAAGTTTGTATATCTACATTTCTAATTAATGGTATACTGCTTAAAACCAGGGGTAGGTACATTTCCAATTAATGGTATAAGGATTATAATAATTTTAAAATGGTGTAAACAGTAAATTGTTGTGATAGAAGCAATTTTAAAATGGTGTAAACAGTAAATTGTTGGGTAGAAGCAATCTTAAAATGGCGTAAACAGTAAATTGTTGGGTAGAAGCAATTTTAAAAATGGTGTAAGCAGTAAATTGTTTTGGTAGAAGCCTTATAATTTTAAAATGGTGTGAACAGTAAATTGTTATACTATCATCCTCTACTAAAAGTTTGTATATTTACATTTCCAATTAATGATATACTGCTTAAAACTAGGTATATGTACATTTATATTTACATTTCCAATTAATGATATACTGCTTAAAATTAGGTATAGGTACATTTCCAATTAATGTTATAAAGCTTATAAATAATCTTAAAATGTTGTAAACAATAAATTGTTGGGTAAAAGTAATCTTAAAATGGTGTAAGCAGTAAATTGTTTTGGTAGATGTCTTATAAATAATTTTAAAATAGTGTGAACCATAAATTGTTGTAAATATCCTATTGAATACTATGTCAAATCATATCTTAAATATTATTATAAAATATTTTGAGGAGATATATATTTGATTTTTATTTTTTATTAAACTGTAATAATATATTTATATAGTTTAAATATTGAAATGAATTTATAAAAATATTCATGTCATAATCATATTTATATGTAGAAGGATATGCAGTTTTTTTAAAGTGCAAAACTTAAAAGTCATGCTTACAAGTTGAGGTCCTCACTGCAATTCATAATAGTGACTTACTGCTCCACCTATTTATAATTGATCTATAGAATTGGAACCAACTAAATCACTATAGCTCTATGATATGCAATTTAAACTTACAGGAATTTGAGTAGTGTTTCATAAGCTTCTTTTGCTAAATAGGTTAGTGAACTACTTAAACTAGTAGAAATAATTAATATGAACACACTTAATTTAAAATTATAAACTTTGCAAACACTGAAATTTATGTAATACAATAAATAGATTGTACAAACAAAAGAATCAATGCATGAAATACCTAAACTAATACATTGAAATAGATTGTACAAACACATAAATCAATGCAAATTGTATGTCTTCAACAACATAAGTTATTATAGTTTTTAACATTTTAAATTAATTTCTTTATATACATTTATTATAGAGAAGATAAAAATAATTCTACATAAGCTACATTTAAATGGCATTTTTTTAATTTCTAAAAAGAAAGTTGAAATAAATCTTTAACATATTATAATAAAAATAAAATAATAAGAATGAGTATAGTTGAATTTTACACATCTGCATAGTATATTTTTTTTGAATGTATGAGAAAAATAAATATGTATTTTGTAAAAAATAGTCCCTGCAATTCATAAAATTAAAAATATAATATGCAGTTGTACAACATTCAAGCACATTCAATTAAAAATACTTTTATTATTTTTATTTTCATGTCAATCATAGGTACATGATACTCATGAGACCATGGGTGCATTCTAAAGATATTGGCCATACTACCCTTAAAAACATAAAAACTTAAGGGTAGATTTACAACCAATGCTATGTATTGAATAAAATAGCAAAGTGTAATTAATGAATAAAATAGTAAAATTTAATTATGGATTTTAAGGAGATAAAGAAAAGGGATATCTAATTTGAAAGGAATTTGTTGTACAACTAAAAAAAATATATTGTGCAAGTGCATAACATTCAACAACATACATACATGCACTCACTTTAATGAATAAGATTTATTGTGCCTATAATAACTTTCAATTTTCTATAATTAAAATAATAAATATTATCAATGAAAAAATAATTTTCAACAACATTTTACATACATGCACTCACTTTAATGAATAAGATTTATTGTGCCTATAATAACCTTCAATTTTCTATAATTAAAATAATAAATATTATCAATGAAAAAATTATTTTCAACAACATTTTACATCCAATTCTCTGTAATTAAAATAATAAGTATTATCCTTTAGAAAATTATGTATAAGTCCATACAAATATATGAGATTGTCTCAATACTTTACTATATCTTTTATCAAAAGGAAAATGTTTAAATATTTTTTAAAAAATACTTAAAATCAAAATCATAGTTATTTTCGATCTAAATATTCATTAATTTATTTCAAATTAATTTATCTAATTAAATATTTCTTTTAACATAATTTATATTTCATTATTAAATTTATTGTATTTAAAGAGGTTGGAATTGATTTATGAATATAAATTCAAAATCATGGGAATGAAAATAAAATTGTATAGAATCTTAATAGTTAAAGATATGTAAATACCATCAATAGTTACAAATATAATATCAAGAAAAAAGAACTTGAGCCTCTTGACACAGATGAATTTATCTTATGATAAATAAAGAGTTATAGAAAGTAAAAGAGATGTCACAATCACAATTGTAGATGAGGGACTTGTTACACATGGAGGTTAGATGTATGTGCCCAATTCCGTAGAGATAAGGAATTGTCTCTAGAAATATTAGATGGACAATTCACCTTATGTAGATTATCTAGGTTACAACAAGAGTATTATATGTACAATTCACCTTATGTCGATTATCTAGGTTAGAAAAAGACTATGGTGATAGGTATGGTGATAGGTTACAACAAGACTATTAGCTGTATGGTTCACCTTATGTTGATTATCTAGGTTACAACAAGACTATGGTGATACGTATGGTGATAGGTTACAACAACACTATGATGATTGTGGAAAACCAATGCTTTTAGTCATTAATGAAAAATAATGTTGTTTTTAAAAATGATTAGAATGTTAAGATGTTAAAGGAGATCACCAACATATAGCATGATTTGTGCAAATCCTAAAGTTGCATAATTCATCCCACTTAGGTCTACTCATAAGGTCATGAAAAAAGCTAAGATATTTATGAAGGAATTTGTTAGGTAGCAAGGAGTGCCTATGGTGATTATTTTAGATCAAGAAATACAATTCAAATCAAACTTTTGGGCTATTTTATTCCAAGCATTGGGGACTTGACTGAAGTTTAGTACAACCTATCATCCATAGGAATATGGGTAGATATCGACTTAGTGAATAAGGATACTAAGGATATGATGCAAATGTATTCCATGGAAGCACCACGAAAAATATTTCTAAGTGGGAAGAATGCTTTCATTTAGTGGAGATTGCATATAATACCAATATTCAGACGTCACTCAAGATAAGTCCATTAATTGTGGCTTTTGTATGGAGAAAAATGCAACACTTCAATAATTTGGGACAACATAGCAAGCAAGATCACATTTTGGGCCATCATTGAAAAAATAAATGAAAGAACAAGTTCCCAAAATCAAGTGCAATTTGAAGGCAACCCACCATAGGAATAGGATTTATCCATGCATGAATAAAAATCATAGGGAGTTACTTGTGGGTGATCACATGTGTGTTCGTAAGGATGAATTTGAATAAGAGAAAATCAATGAAGTTGGAAAGTTGTACCAAGTCAGCATTCACATATTACAGGCCATTTGAAGTCATAGATAGAATAAAACTAGTTGCTTATCGACATACATTGCTTGTTAATATTGAAAAACATAATGTTTTTCATGTATTCTTGCTTAATAAATGTGTACAAGATCCTAACCATACATTTGACTAGGATTTAATTTCGAGGAAACCAAATGGAGAGTTTCAAATCAATCCTTTATGCATCGCCAATAGGAAGGTGGCCAAACTCAAGAATTGAGCAAACATATAAGTCAAGTTCCAATGAAAACATAACACACAAGATTAGGCAACATGGGATATGGAGGATGCCATCATCATCCATGATGGAGAATTATAGATTTTGGGTTATATTTTATGTTGCAAAGTCTATTGTTATTCCAAGAAAGAGGATAATGTAATACCCCATTTTGACCCATGCACTATACATGTCTTGATGTATAAATATTGTACATAAATGGATATGTTTCTTGGATGTTAAACAATGTGAAAATTGTATTAATAACACTCATGACATATATTTTTCCATAAGTGGTGTGGTTCATAAAGTTTCTTGTACGAGCACAAGTCCAAGTCCCGGCTAATGAACAATTAGCTACCTAAGTTATTTTTCTTATCAAATTGGATATAAAGTTGTGATGCCATCACAATGTACTGGTGAAATGTCTATTAATATACAATGGATATGAAATGGTTTTTAGTAATAATAAGGGGTTATGATGTGGACAGTGGTTAAAGGGGTATGCCACCTTTGCCAAGTATAGATGGTTAAATTCTTTCCTTTTTTTTTAATGATTGTAAAGGTGGCACAAAAGCCTTGGGAACTGTTTTCATATATTATATTCCCTTGTACATTACCTACATATTCATCATTTTGTACCTTTGCAAGGTTCTCTTCTTTTCATTACATGTTTTTCCCTCTACCCTTTTATTATCAATATATCATTTTCATCTTGATTTAGGTTAGATATATAAATATTTAACTCATATTATGAATGTGTTAGATATATAAATATTTAACTCATATTATAAATGTGAAAGGATGAGAAGAATAATTTTGAATAGAAATCTATATCTTATATCAAATCTCAATTCTTGTAAAAATAGATTATTATTGGTATGGACTTGTTTCCCTGGTTAAACCCTTACCCTTCTCATCTCATAACACAACCTTGAATTCCTATGTTGCTTTCATTCCAAATGTTCATATGTTTTTATAAATAAGTTTTCTCCTGATGTTTTATATGAAGTATTTCACAGTCCATTTAAATTTTTATTTCGGTACATGTTCTATTGTTGTCTAGCATGTTGTAATTTACAATTGCGTTTAATCAATGAGTCTGAATATTTGCAGGTCCTTTTGTAATTGTGATTGAACTTTATATATTTGTCGTCTTGGGCGAAGAAGATGGCGATCTCACGATCCACATCAACAATCAGTCACACACGATGGAACGTGCCAAAAAAGGTGGCGTTGTAGTGGGGTTACAGTTTTAAGAAAAGTAAAATGAGAAAGAAATTTCTCGGATCAAAATATCTGTATCTTGGAATAATTGTTCATGACAAACGAGTCTGTCCTCACTGGCTAAAATATGTCTATTCAGCCTTACTGAATAAAAAACCACGCTATGAGATAAAAGTGGCCAATAATTAAATAAATAACAACACAATATCATTAAAAGTGGGCAATTCCTGTAAGGGACATACTAACAACAAACAGATATTACATGTATAAATTAATGGCAAATTGCATTAAAATATATTTGATTTAAGAGTATCAATTAGATTCTCCAACATAGTAGTCTAAACGTTCTATTTTTTGGTTGTTTTTAGACAACTTTTTTTGTTTGTTTTAATCAGAAAGTGAGATAGAACTCACTATTCAACTATTTCATTAATCAAAAAAAGATTATATTTATAGCTTGATACTCAAGTCAGCTGATTCCTATAATAGTGGATCTGATAACAACAGTAGAGGACACACGGAGAGTCCAGGTTTATTAACTAATCCTATAATTAGCATTTCTCCATTAATATCTAACACTTCCCCTTAATGGAGAAATGGATTTTCTACCACACCTAATTGTTTCCTGCATTGTTCAAGATTCATTTTTCCAAGAGGTTTGGTAAAGATGTCAGCCACATTATCAGTGATATTACAATAGATCAAGTCAATTTCCTTTGACTGTATCTTTTCTCTTACAAAATGGTGTTGGATTTCAATATGCTTTGTTCTAGCATGATAAATTGGGTTGTGTGTCAATTTAATAGAACTTTGATTGTCACATTTGAGAACAATAGGCTTCATTTGCTTATTGCCAATATCTTCAAGAATTCTCCTTAACCAAATAGCTTCACACATAACATGGCATAGAGCTTTGTACTCAACTTCTGTTGACGACAAAGAAACAGTGGGTTGTTTCTTACTGCTCCATGACACGACCCCTGTACCTATGTTGAATGCATATCCTGAAGTTGATTTCCTATCATCGGGATTTCCGGCCAAATCTGAATCAAAGTAACCTGCCAACTCAACATCACAATTATCAGTATACATAATACCAAAATTAACAGTTCCTTTCAAATATCAAAGGACTTTCTTTGCAGCTACCCAATGGCTTTCAAGTGGCTTAGCCATGAACTGACTAAGGATGTTGATTGAATATGCTATGTCTGGTCTGGTAGTAGTGAGATAGTTCAAACTTCCCACCAACTGGCGATACAAAGTACCATTTGCCTCTTTAGTTTTATCAACACTAGATAACTTTGCATTATGTTCTAAAGGTGTTGACTTGCATTCATTCATATTGAATATTTCCAGTATTTCCCTTGTGTATTTACTTTGAGTGACTATTGTTTTACCATCTTCTCTCCATATTTCCAGACCTAAACAATAATGTATTTCACCAAGATCCTTCATTTCAAACATCCATGATAATTGAGTTTTAATATCTTCAATAAAGTGAGAAGCACTGCTTGTTATAATCAAATCATCAACATATAAAGATACCAAAGCAACATTCCCATTTTCATCCTTTTTGACATACAAATTAGGATCATTTTTGCTTTTCACAAAACCTTTYTGTGCAAAGAATGAATCAATCTTAGTATACCAAGATCTAGGTGCTTGTTTCAAACCATATAGAGCTTTCTTTAGTTTACACACAAGATCCTCTTGTCCTTTCTTTATAAATCCTTTAGGTTGAACCAAATAAACTTCTGCTTTTAAATCACCATTCAAAAATGCAGATTTAACATCTAACTGATGTATTTTCCAATTGTGTTGTGTAGCTAATGCAATCATGACTCTAATTGTATTTAACTTAGCTACAGGTGCAAAAGTGTCCTCATAATCAATTCCTTCCTTTTGTGAATGTATTTAACTTAGCTACAGGTGCAAAAGTGTCCTCATAATCAATTCCTTCCTTTTGTGAATACCCTTTTGCAACTAATCTAGCCTTGTATTTGTCAACACTTCCATCTGCATTAAATTTGGTTTTATACAACCATTTACATCCTATGAGAACTTTGTTTTCAAAAAGTTTTGTTAATTCCCATGTTTCATTCTTCATTATCGATTCATATTCTTCATTCATTGCATTTTTCCATTCCTTATGATATTTTGCTTGTTCATAAGTAACAGGTTCCACAACATTCATTACTTGTGTCATCAATGCATAATCTATATACCTAGAAGGTACCTGAATTGTTCGTGATGACTTCCTTTGAGTTCCACCACTTTCATTTCTTTTTCTCTGTGGCATAAGAACCTTTCTCAGTGACTCAAGAGTGTCTATAGTATCCATGTTGCTTCCACTTTGTTCCTGTACCTATTCTTGTTCTTGTTCTTGTACCTGTTCCTGTTCATCATCTATCTCAACTTTTGCATGAGCATCATTGCCATAAGGAGTATACCAAACATCATTTTTACTTATCTCTTCATCTGTATTCTCATGAAAAATCACATCTCTGCTTGCAATCAACTTATGGGTACTAAGATCAAACAACTTGTATGCCTTATGATCATCACAATAACCAATGAATATACACTTAACAGATTTTGCATCAAGTTTTCTTTTCCCATCTTTTGGAATATGAGAAAACACCCTGGAACCAAATATTCTTAAATGACCAACTTCGGGTTTATATCCATAAAGGACTTCAAAAGGCGTTTTCAGATCTAGAATCTTAGTTGTACTTCTATTTTTCAAATAAACAACAATATTAATGGATTCTGCCCAAAAACCATTAGAAATGTTTTTACCTTTCAACATGTTGCGAGCACATTACACTAATGTCATGTTCTTCCTTTCATCTACACCATTTTGCTATGTTGTATGAGACACAGTGAATTGTTGAATGATCCCATTGTTCTTGCAGTAGCTATCAAAAGCTTCTGAGGTATATTCTCCACCTTGATCAGATCTTAGAATCTTGATGCATTTGCTTGTCTGCTTTTCCACCATAGTTTTAAACTCCTTAAAATATTCAAAGACATCACTCTTTTTCCTTATAAAATAAGCCCAAGTAAATCTAGATCTGTCATCAACGAATATAAGAAAATACCTTGCACCTCCAAGTGACATGGTTTGCATGGGACCACAGATATCAATATGTATTAATTCAATTATCTCTCTCTGTTTCTTCTCTTTATGCACTGGAAATTCTTCCTTGTGCTATTTACCTAGTGCACAAGCTTCACATTCTATATGCTCATTTTTCAAAACATGAAGTCCTTCAACCATCGATTTCTTCTGAAGTAGCACTAAGTCATTTTGATTAAGATGTCCATACCTGCGATGCCATAGCTCAACTGTTGACGTTGGTGTAGATGTTAATGTTTGATGAGTGCCCCTTGTTACATCAAGCTTATACAAACCTCCAATTCTTGTTCATGTGGCTATGACTTTATAATGATTCTGAATATCCTTCACAAAACATTTAGACTGCATAAATTCTACATTCAAATTTTGATTAGTTATTGTGGAAACAGATATCAATTTCTTTTTGATGTCTGGAACATACAACACATTGTGGATTTGTTTCATTTTCCCATTAGGTAAATTCACACATATTACTCCATATCCCTGAATCTTATGAGATCTATTATCTACTAAATATATGTGTGTATCATATGTTCTCTCATGATATTCATCAAACCATTCTTTGTTACAAGACATATGAGTTGAGGCTCCTGAATCTATGAACCATGCACTTTCATCATCAGATTCTGTAGATAATGCAGCTTTGGAAATAAACAACTTTAGATTCTTAAAACCATCATTGATAGAGGTGTCATTGTTCACATAATTTCCATTATGTTTTCTGAACCTCTGTTTGGATTCATTAGCTTTCCTTTTATAACAATCTTTAGCATGATGACCAGGTTTCCCACAATAAAAACAATCATCATTTTTCTTATTATGTGCATCAAATTTTGATTGAGTCATACCTCTATTCCTTGTTTGAAACTTGCCTATTTTGTTTCTGTCCCATGGCTTGCCCCTGTATGGTTGTTTCCCTTTGTCTACTAATGCCAATTCTAAAGTATGAGAGTCCATCTCAAATACCTTCATTCTTTCTTCTTCTTGTAGAAGAATCCCCGTCAATTCAAAAAAGGTAGGTGGCTATACTCTACCTCCTAGACTTGAAATAAAGACATGATAATCTCTAATTAACCCTTTTAGTGTAATAGTTACCATGTCAGAATTTGAAACTTTCTCACCAATTGCACTTAACTGGTCACATAAATCTTTAATTTTGGAAACATTGGTGGTAATATTTTCATTTTCTTCCATTTTTATGGACAGTAACTTAGTCTTCAAAATCAAAATTCTATTTGAGTTTGTAGTTTCATACAAACCTTTCAATATTTCCTAGGTCTCCTTGGACGTTTTACAGTCTCTAATGTGTGGAATTATACTGTCCTTGACACACATCCACAACAACACTTTAGCCTTTGTTTCTCGTTTCTCCCAATCTGAACCAGCATCACCTATGGGCTTGGCTTCATCTCCTTTTACAATAGCCCACACATTCCATGCTTAAAAAATTGTCAATATCTTAAATTTCCAGTCAATGTATTTATCGCCATCCAGCTTGGATGCTTCATTCAAATAATCTTTTGGGAATGAAGCTGACATTTCTATAGAAAATCTTTGAATAGCTCAAAAAAAACCTGGAAATACCTTTTTAAATGAATTTTACATTCATCGATTTAATTCAAGTCATGCAGAGACTTAATTACATTCACCTCAGCGATTTAATTCAGACAACAGGCAGCGGCTTCCTTTAAATTGGGAAAAATCCAATTCTTTTGCGATCTCCTTTCTGCGATCTTCCCAAGCTGCTAGGAATATGACCCAGAACCCTTCAGAACTCGGCTCTTCCAACTTCAATTGCCAGACCAGACAACAATCAACCAAAAAAAAGACACGGCTCTCTTTTTCTTCACGCAGGAGGCTCAACAAGCCAGCAACCACAACAACAAATATGCGCCTCAAGCGCCCACCAAACAACGATCTGCATGAAATGATGGCCCCCACGTAGCTTCACTCAGCGATCTCTGGTCTACGTTCAATTTATTTGGATAGCACAGGAAATAGCTCTGGTGCTTCGTTAAGCATGTAGGCGAATACCCCAAATCCACATAGCCAGTACCAACAAACAATACAACAACGATACCAAATTACAACAGCGATTATAATTTGGGGCAGCGAAATCGATGCACAGACCGCTCGTAAATTCGTAGGGACGACTCTTCAGAATTCACCCATATGCTCCAGCACGTACACAGGCACAACACGACTTCAGCAATGCATCTCTCCTCTTCACGGCGTATAGCTCGCGGTTAGGCAGACTGTGGCTCACTTCTCCTAAGCTCTGATACCAAATCAGAAAGTGAGATAGAACTCACAATTAAACTATTTTATTAATCAAAAAAAGATTACATTTATAGCTTGATACTCAAGCCAATTGATTTCTATAATAGTGGATCTGATAACAGTAGTAGAGGACACGGAGAGTCTAGGTTTATTAACTAATCCTATAATTAACATTTCTCCATTTATATCTAACAGTTTTTTCCCAAAATTCGGTGATGAATGGTTGGATCTGTATATTTGAGTGGCTAAGTTTGTATAATCCAAATACTTCAAGGTTTTTTAGGGTTTTTTAAAGTGCTGAATAAATTTATACATTCAGAAATACAATTTAAACAACAGAAAATAGAGATTTTGTCCAAATTTACATCACCAGATTCTAACCAAAAACTCAAAAAATAAAACATTTAACCAAAACCTTTTCCAACACTAAACTGTCAAATCATAAAATATTATGAAAGATTTCATGAAAATGCTTTAAAGTTCAAATGAAATCCACACATTTTTAACGGTTCGATACTTTAGTACAAGTACCAAAATCCACGAAACTGTAAATTGTGAAAAGGATGCAAATATATAGCATAATACTTGTAAATTTCTCAACAATACATTGTCCACTCAGGGAATATGAAAGAGTAGCAAATAGAACAAGTGTTAATTTTGGAAAACTCATAATAGTTGGAAATCTTTTTCAAAGAAAAAGACAACTGTATAGTTATCTGTGTTTGAAATACTTTAAAAAATAATTTCCATATCATATAGCCTTTTAGACTAGGATTTGAAGATTGAGTTGTTAACCTGGATGAATCCTAGGATGCTATGAAATTACAAAGAGATGCACACAATGAATAAGTGAGAATGCAAAATACATTGAAATGAAAGATCAAGTGGTCGTAGGAATCCATAAATACTTGGGAAACCACCAAAAACTATAAAAAAGTTAAAAAAAGACTTATCAAAGTTTAAGATAAAAATAACCAAATTATTTAACTAGATTTTTTTTAATTCTCAGATTCAAAGATGATTACAACATAGTATAAAAATAACCAAATTATTTAACTAGATTTTTTTTAAGTCTTAGATTCAAAGATGATTACAACATAGTATTGATTCTCATTGAGGGGATGAAAGAGGGATTAATACTGAAAGGGGATTTTAAAAGGAAATCTTCTTGTAATTTTACTTACCACCTTGGTTTTTAAGACTTGTTGGTGAATGAGACATATATATTAGAGGAAATCACATTCCATTTATAAGAGAAAAATATCCTATTAGGATATATTGTAGGATTACAAGAGAAAAATATCCTATTAGGATAGATTGTAAGGATAATTTTAAAGATAAAGTTATTTATCTTTGATGGTAAATTGAAAAGTAGATAAGGAGACAAAGCTTGGATATTGGAAACAAAAAACTATTTCCAACTCCATGAATATATAGCAATCAAAAAGAAAAATATGTCCATTTATAATATGTTTATTAGGGAATTTTTATGGTAGGAACATCATAGGTATGCATGGAGGATAAAGAATAGAAAAAATATTTGGTAAGTATTCAAGAAATACTTATATATATATATATATATATATATATATATTCAATCATTATTAATAAATTAATAAATGTAGGTTCATGAATTTTATGATATGAAGGATAAATTCTATATGTATTTACTCAATTACACTTGATTGTTGGAAAAAGAAGGGGGTTGGAGTTCATCCATTAGTATGATTTCAAGGTAAAATACATTAAAGAATAATAAATTAAGGTTATAGATGCACATTAAAACTAATACATCTAGCTATCATCAATATTTTTGGGATTAATGTTGTGAAAATCATTATTGAGGCTGATGAGATATATAAATCTTTTCTTTAGGTAAAGGAGTTATAGAAAGGAAATGAGAAATAACAATATATGTATGAAGGGTAGAAAATGAGACTTTTACACATGAAGGTTATATGCATGTACCCAACTCCATAGAGATAAGAAAATATATCAAGAGAGAGAATGATGCATTTTATGAGGGTCATCCATGTTACTAGAAGGCCATGGAAAATGTGGGAAGGAATTACTTTTAACCAAGAATGAAGACAAATTTGGTTGGATATATTTTTAGATGATTAAACCTTTAAAATGATAAAGCATAGTATCATCATCAAACACATTTGTTGCATCAGTTATTGCATCTAGAATGGTAGTGGTGGGCACATTTTTTTAGACTCAAGGACTCATTCTCCTATTGATCTATTCATAAGGTGATAAACACACTTGAGATATTTGTGAAAGTAGTGATCATGTTCCATGAAGTTACAAAGGTGATTATTTGAAATGGAAAACTAAAGTTTACATCAAATTTTTGGAAGAGTTTATGCCATGCATTAGGTATATGATAAAACATCATTATAAACTATCATTCATAGAAAAAATGTGTATAGTGAAAGCAAAATTTGTTATTTATGTCTTAGAATTTTTTTTTATAGTGGAAAATATTAAAGATAAGCTTTCCTAAATCTCCATAATTTTGATGAGTTAATATTTCAAAAAGGTTAGTATTATTAAGAATATTTTGAAATTGAGATATAATGTGGGCATACACAAGACATACTTGAAATCAAGAATTAAAGTTTACAACAAACTTCTGGAAGAGTTTATCCCATGCATTAGGTGCATGATAAAACATTGATATAACCTATCATTTATAGAAAAAATGTATATAGGAAAGGTAAAATTTGTTATGTATGCTTTATAATTTTATTTTTATGCTGGAAAATATTAAAGATAAGCTTTCCTAAATCTTTATAACTATGATGAGTTAACATTTCAAGAAGGTTAGTATTATTAAGAATATAGTGAAATTAAGATAAAATATGGGTGTATACAATACTAAAAGAAAGTGCTTTTATTATGGAGCTCATATGATTTTCTTTTATAAATTAGCTAAAACATAAAGGTACTTTTGATCTTCTAGCTCTCTCCTAATAATTTATGGTACTTTTGATCTGTTATCTTAATTTTCTTTTTTTATTCTCTATTTATTTGTCGCACCATAATTTCTCTTTAAATCTAAATGAATCTAGATGTGATAATAAAGTTAATGATATCCATATTGTGCATAGTGAACTCCTCTTCTATTCTCCACTAATATAACTAAAACTTAATATCTTAAGCTATAATTATTTTAAATAGAATTTAAAACAAACTTAAGAAGCATATTGGTGTTAATTGTCTTAGGCTTATATTTTAAGTATCACTAATAACCACACTCTCAAAATGGAAAAAGACCAACTTCTATTAAGAAATAAAAATAAAAAAATACAATCTAATAATTTAAAACATCCTCGAAAACAATAACAGTACAGAAAAGTGAAATCTGAAACATAATGCTATCATATCACTGGAAGAATGTACACCTCAAAGCATGCATATCGCTGGATATTTTTAAGCTAATTAGAAATATCCAGCCGACAAAATGGTGTCGTCGAGGACCCGCTCATTGCGCGGGTTGAGGTGTGGCCGCGCCCATCATTGCACGGTCCAGCTAGCAGACGAAAAAACAGGAAAATGAAGGATGGAACGTTAAGTGACCAATTTCCATGTCGTTCTATATATTTGTCAACTAAAATATGTAAATTCAACGAACCAGCCAGCCCGGAGATAAACTTCATATGCTCACAAGTCCTCAAAGTCGCAGGTCACTTTACCCAACTTTCTCGCTTGTTGCTGTGCTTCAGTGGACAATGTTGCTGCGCATGCTTCACAGTTCACATGAAGTCGAGATATTTTCCACTGCAGAAGTCCACAAAAGTATACACTGTGAGGAAGGATGCATAGTACCGGTTCGATTTCCCCACAATACAATAGTTGTCCTCGTAAATCCGGAAGATGAAGATTGATTTTCCACTGTCAACCAGTCTATTAGACCAGAAGGAGGCGCCCCGACCAACGGGAGGAAGAGCCACCCCTAGAGTGAGGGGTCAAGAGAGAGACTAGTAATTCAATATGTTATCTTGTGCTAGGTATTTTATTTTTAATCTGCTTAGAGACTAGGAATTTGATTTGTTATCTGCTTGGGATCATCAAGCATAGTAATTTTGATAAGCATAGTGATTTTGATCCTCCCTAATCTGATCTGATAACCAGTCTATTAGAGAAAAGCTAGCAAAAGTGAGAAAGTAGGAAGAAATACGGATGCATGATGCACTGTCTTCTTTCTCACAATAATTCAATAATCGTAACCTAATTCACTCGGTTCAGTGAATTTCAACGATGAAGTTCGAAATTCATTGAACTTAAAACAAAACTGAACATGTTCCTTGAAGTTTGTCGAAATTAATGGCAAATTTGAAGACAAATTCGAACGCCAAAATATTTGTTGGGGTTCATTTGAATGTGCCTATTATTCCGTTAGTTTTTTTTTTTTTAACTAAAATCTAAAACTTAAACCTAAAACCTAATCCATAATCCGGTTTTAATTGTTCTAAGGTGTAAGCTAATGATACTTTCTCATGTGTTAGTGACAATGTAAACAAGGAAAAACAACAATATGTTAACATAGAGGAAATTGAATTAACTTTCTGAATATATCATTTTAATTTATAGAATTTCTATATGATTGTGTGAAATTGGAATTTTTCTAAGAGTGGTATGCTATTTTTCATATAAAACATAATGCATATGTTCATGTTAGTTTAGGTGTTTTGAGCCCACAAATGATGAAATTTTCTTAAAAAAAATTATAGAATTGTAGAAAACACATTGTTCTTGTTCAAGGTAATTTTTCAAAATATATATATATATATATATATATATATATATTCTCAAAAATTAGTGCAACATATAACTTCAATTAAAAATGGTTAAGGTGATGAAAAATTATAGAAAAAATAAAAGATACTTATTTTAAGATTCTAAAATATGTCAATACAAAAATATATAGAAACAAGTAAAAAATATTATTTATATTTTTTAATATATTTGGAATATATAAGTGCATAGTTTTATTGGCTCCTAGACAAACACCTGAAAATAGAGATATTGAGAGACATTCATAAAAATGAAGGTTTTGATGTATTTGCAACCAAAAACACTCTCGGTTTCTCATTCAAATAGAGATATTGAGAGTCATTTAGAAAAATGAAGGTTTTGATGTATTTGCAACCCAAACCACAAGTTTGTCACCCTAAACCTAAATTTGAGGAAACCAAATAAACAAACATGTATATTACAGTTTTCAATCCCACGAAAAAAACGAATGGAAAGAACACAGAGACATTCTATAACTTGTGTAGATTCATTATAATGGGCGCATGTTCCTAATAACACACGTGAAATCCTAATAATGTTTGTGCGTTCTTAATAATGTGTGCTCACCTTTGTGACTAAATTCTTTTACCAAGTGTATATCCTTCGCCTCCAAGTGGGGATATCAATGAGAATATAGCATTTGATCATTAAGTATTGGTACTAGGGTCCTTGACATTGTAAGGGAAGGAAACTTGGACATTGAGCCATAGAGGTTGCTTCTAATTATCAAGTTCCTAGACCAATACCTCGAACCACCACACTTGACATCCAGAGGGCATCTTTGTCTTCCAAGTAGGGATAAGAGCATCGCTAGAATATCTTGAGCACTATTTATGAGTCTCGAGGCCCTTGACATGGTCATAGGAGGAAACACAATAATTTGACCCTAAACACCTCAAACCACCACACGATACCTCCCTTCCTTTGACTAGGGATATGGGTGCCACTAAGCGAAATTTTTGATACTAGGTACATGATTCTTTGGGCCCCAGACATCTTTAAAGGATGAAACATAAGACTTACAACATGAAGGAAGCTTCTAAGCATCAAGGTTCAAGAATGACACCTTGATCCACTACACATGACTCCTTAGGCATACCCTTGTCATCCAAGTGGAGATATTGATGATATTATGAATTTTTTAGAGCTTGTTATCAATCTTAGGGTCCCATATATGGTTGGGGGGAACATAGATATTAGGCCATAAATAAAGATTATAGAAATTAAGGTGGAAGAAAAACACATGACCTCCAAATGGGATATTTGATCGGTAAGTGGAGTTATGTGCATTATGGAGAAATTTATATGCATAAATTCTGGACATTAAATCATCAACCCAAGGAATCGTAAGATTATGAGATGATGAAAAAATATATGAAGTATCAAAGCATATCCTAACAATAAAGAAACACCAACAATATTATAGATGAAAGTTATTAAGACAAGTCTAAAGTGGGTACCATATATCTTATAACAGGATTTATTGCATAATAGTTTACAGAGGCTATACAATCAAATACTTAAACACACAGGCATCTTCAGTGGATAAGTCCAAATGTTATTGTACTTCAAATGAATGTAATTATAACAATGATCTTTGATTATGAGAAATTTCATCTATGTCTTTTAGCTAGATCAAAATATTGATAACTAGAAAGAATTCAACGAATCTAGAAATGGAAATCAGATCTACTAGCTAACTAAAAATAAATAAACACAATACATGTCAACGAATGGGGGCCCTGCTAATCTTGGCACACGTTGTGAGGAAGACTTATAGTACTATACTATGCTTCAAATTTTGTTTGCAGGAACATATCTGGTATTTATTCATTACACAAGGAATCTTCAATAGAGTATGATGCAATTCATTAACAATTCCTCATTCCCTTTATAACTTTCCACTCCAGCTCTAATCCTCGCTCTCTAACCTCTCTACTCTCTCATTATATTACGTCTCATGTATACATATAGAGGTAGATCGTAGAGGTGGATCATGCCCAATGAACTGGTAAGTAGTTCCTTTGTTTCGACAACCAAAATACAAGAATGGAAAAATATATATTTTAGGTAAAATAATATTATAATGAGATCGATCTTAGACAAATATAGGAAATGAATTAGATCTATGTGATATTGGATTCTCATTATTGGTTGGGAACATCCATTTCGCTGGGACGTTGGAGAAAATGGCCGCAACAACAAATCTAGGCAAATCCATTTTAGAAAATCACCCATATCTCTCAGATCTTTCATTTTTTTTAGGAAATCGGTTGTGCAATAGCTGAATGGGCATGTTCTACACAAAACCCATTTCCTTTATTTTTTATATTTGCCTCCATCTTCTTGCAAATGACAATACAAAACCGCCTCTGCTATTCTGGCATGGGTTTGATTGAAAAACATTGACCACGATCTAGAGATGGCTACCTTTAACCTCGATATGAATTGATGAACAAAAAACCATCTTGAGACACCTGGCTTCAAAACCCATGTGGCCGAATTCCAATTGGAGGGGTGCAAGTGTGTGAATCAATGATTGTGGGTACCAGAAGTGAATCGTTGGTACTCAAACTGAACTAAGAACATCTGTCATAAAAAAGATTAGTCTAAAACCTTTGTAATTTACTAGAAACAAAAAAAATCATGGATATTAACATTTTTTTATCTCTTCAAGTTTGTTTAGGCACGTTAGCTTTAGAAGCATAAGTAAACATAGTAATAGAAATAATAAACATGTATACGGATAAGGAAAAATGGTCAAAAGAGGGCCCACTGATAATGTAAAAGATGTCAAAATAGTGAACCAATATCTCCCCCGTGCCTGAGGATTGACATTTCCTCATGCCAAATGAAGTAGGCAATTGATCAGGCCCACAATTCAAATTTGTTGTTTTCCACTTTCTCTCATGCAAAGCTTTCTTATTTCACTCAACAGATCATAAAGCTTGCATCCATAAATTTTGAAGGCACAGAAGCATAATTGAAATCTCTGTTTTTTGTAAACTTGGTCCATTAATATTAGAATGCCATGGGAGACTTTCATAGGTAGGGTATGCATGGTAA
>JASDQU011310722.1:0-25088 GCA_032191745.1 Picea mariana | reverse complement strand
CCGTATAAAGTGATACTTGATTGGAATGTGCTTCATCTTGGAGTGCATCACCGGGTTTTTTGAGATATTGATGGCACTTGTATTATAACAATATATTGGAATGGGCTCATCATACTCAACCTGTATATATGTCAAAGTTTGTTTCATCCAAAGAACTTGTGTACAACATGTTGTTTCTGCAATATACTATGCCTCGGCTGTAGATAGAGATACCGATGATTGTTTCTTGCTTATCCATGATACCAAACACTCACCTAAGTAGAACGCTGCTCCACTGGTGCTTCGTCGGTCATCAATATAACCTACCCAATCTGCATCTGTGTAGGCAATAAGTGATAGATATTTTCCTTTTGGATACCATAATCCAAACTCTTTTGTTCCTTTGAGATATCTGAAGATCCTCTTTACTACTAATACATGTGATTCCTTTGGTGCTGGTTGAAATCATGCCACCTATCCAACTGCCTGCATTACATCTGATCTAGATGCTATCACATATAGTAGGATACCAATCATTGACCTATATTTCCTTTGATCTGTAGACTTTGAATCATCATCTTTGCTCAACTTACAACTGGTTTGCATGGGAGTGATAACTAGTTTTCAATATTCCATTTTGAACCTCTTTAGCATTTCTCTGATATACTTGGTTTGAGAAATAAAAATTCCTTGGTTGCTTTGACGTATCTGAAGTCCTAGAAAGAAGGATAGTTCTCCAAGTAATGACATTTCAAATTCATTATGCATGTCTTTTGCAAATTTTTGTCTTAACCTGTCATCATCACTACCAAAAATAATATCATCAACATAAACTTCAATTAATAAAATATTACCTTGAATTACCTTGATGTAGAGGTTGTTGTTTGCACTTCCTTTTCTGAACCCTGTCTGCTGTAGATACTTATCCAGTCTAGAGTACCATGCTCTAGGAGCTTGTTGGCAGCCAATTCAATTTTTTTTTTAATTGCCCTAAAAACCTGCCTACACCTAATTGTCTTCTAAACGACAAGTCATCGTCGCATTTTGCAACTAGACATTTTTTTCATTTTTTGCAACAATTGCAATTTGATTTCGATTCAGTTTTCACAACTGAAAGTGTGAAAACCCCTCCATCATTATTTGAACTGTCATGATCTACTCATTGATACCCCGATTGGTACTTACCTTTGGTCTGCTATTAAGTGGCTGGAATATTCTTTCAAAATATGCCCATTCACTTTGATTGAGCAACTTGATTTCTTTGGTAAGGTATTAAACATGTTAAGTTATGAGTTATGTTTGATCTCATAAGGGTCATGGTTCATTTTGGTTTTATATATGATATGATTCTTATTGTTTTGAGCTCTTAACTTATCGATTTCATAAAGTCACTGGTTGTAATGTTTATACACTTTGATTATGCTAAAAAACGCATGGGTCATATATTAGTTTGGTTTCATATTTGAGTGGCATTGTTTTACACTTGTCGCGTTGGTAAAACTTTTTGGATTTCATGTTGAATCAAACTATACACTTGGCGCATGAATATAACATATGGTTTTGGTTCTACATTTGATCGATGGCACGTTGATATGGTTATACACCGATTTGGGTTGGCCGATTAATATGTTTTAAATGTTATGATTACTGATGGGAAAGCGTTGTACTCAGCCATTAATACAATGCATGGCAGTGGTAATCCCACCACCTTCGCACACATTACATTGATTCACTCCCCTTTGAGCGCTTGCAGCTGTTAAGCCCTATTGTTTTTTCCTCCTACGTATGGTATTGTTCAAACCAAACCCTATCATGCACAGAAGCCATGGCTCCTGTCGTAAGGGCCGAGCCAAACGGGTGCCAAGCTTTGCTGATGTTTGATGGCACTTATAGCGACCTGGAGAAATTTGGGTGGCTCCCGTTTATAAAGAAGTTCGATGGTTATAACCCTATCGTGGTTCGGCAATTTTCATTATCATTCGATGGCTGCCGAGCCAAAGTTGGAGATGTCCAACTTGAAATCAATGAACAGTTTCTTAGCTCGGCAACCAGTCTGCCTGTTACAGGACAGAAGTGGTTGAAGAGTTGCAAGGTAGATGACGTCCTGTGGAATTTGCTATTCCAATCTCGGATGGTGAACTCATGCGACAGAGGTTTACCTGCAAAAATGTTAAAACCACGCTGGCATGACCTGCTAATGATAATCAAGCAATTCATTACTTGCGAGGGCAGGTACGGGTTCGTTTTCTTGTTTCACCTTCGTCTATTGATGGTTTTTATGGGTTTCGAACTTAGTATTCCCCACTATCTACATAGAAGTTTGTTTAAAATGGCCAAAAGGTACAAGCGTAACCAGGCTGATACCAACCTCTTCCATTTGGGGTTGATTAAAATGATTATGGTTTATGAGTTAGGGTTACGTCGTGATTGTTGGGATGATTTTCTCAGCCGTAATGGCTCTGAAGAATTGAACCCTCCACAGGTTGATAAACCCATGGTGACCGAAAGCAAGCCTCCCCCTGTGCCTTACAACGTTTTTCTACCCAAACCCCTACCCGACCCACCTACGAACTTGCCTATGGCTGTGACTAAATAGGTCGAAATTGCTAAACCAACATGCAAATAGCCTAAAGCTAAAAATGGTGCTAATTCTAAAGGCAAGAAAAATGCCCGGTTAATCTCTCGCATGGCGAGAAATAAACCTAAAAACCCTGCCGACTCTGAGCCTATCGTGGTCAGCAAAGACTCTGATTCAGAGATTGAACGTTTTCTCACCGACGAGTATACTTACTCAGAAGGCTTGTGTGAAAAACCTCCTTATGACTTTGTCAAGAATTTACCACCTTGTCTGAGGGATAATCCTGATGTTCCTGGCATTGAACTACCTCGTGGAACCCTCGGTGAATCATCGAAACCCTCGACTGCTCAATCTACTGTTCCACCTTGCGATCAGTGTGGGTTATGGTTGGAGAGATACTACTTAGATGTGCCGATGTTGCAATCCAGAATCCATGATTTGGAAAACCAAGTGGCAAAGCTCATTGGTCATAACGCGAAGGTGCAACCTACTGACAAGAAGCAACGAACAACTGGTTCAATCCTGTTCAAGAATGTCGAGTCAGCCACGGCAATTGTCAATTCGAAATTGGCATAGCCTCAGCAATCTCGCTAGTATAACTTTCACCCATTTATATGGCACATTCATAAACTCTGTGTACATTTGTTGACCTGCTCTGTCATGCATTTTTTGTATATAAGTTTTGTTAATTAATTTTTGGATTGGTTTTGATTAGATTTAATTTGATTGATCATGGTTGGATTTGATTTCAATACTCTGTTATTAAAGATTGTTGATATCTTTTCTATTTTGGTATCCCAATCTTGGAACACAGTCAATATCTCCTTTCGATTTGGTTATATCCTTTGCGATATGATGGGAAAATTGGTTAGCTGTTGTGATTTCTATGTTCAGACCAGTTCGTATATCATTTTGTTACATAATCAAATTACGAATAGATATGAATAGTGGCTGTTACGATTTGGACTCTATTCGATTGTAACAAATATATCGTTTGAATTTGATTTGAGAAATGAAATTGATCGTATCCAGTCTTACGATTTGTGTCTATAATTAAACTCAGCCATATTCATTTCAGTTATTTGCCCGATTTATATTATGGATTTTGTTGACTCTATCAAGACCCTGTCTGTTGACTGTGTGGTGATCAATAACGAAATGCGTTTGATTGTTACTCATTTAGTCTGATTCCATTCTAAACAATTTACCTATCTTTGCATTTAATTGAACGATATCGATTTATTGCTACGACTATAATGATTCAATGATGGTTATGATCATTATTTTTGTCATGTCTTTTCACCATGTGATACTCAATAACCGCATTCTATAACAAATTTTAATGGATATGTTCCGTTTTGATTATAATTGCAACAGCCTGTCAATTTTGACAATTGAATAAAACAATATGAATTTCACACAGCTGTAACCAATTGATTGTGATAAAGATCGATTATTACTATAGCTATTTTTGATTACATCATACGATTGGCTTGTAATTGCATCTGGATACAAAACAGTATGATTATTATTTGCCCCGATCTCATGGTAACTAAAAACAGAGCATTCTTTACTCTGTTTCGATTGCATATATTTTAATATGATTTGATTTAAATGATAATTTCACTTGAATTATTAGTAATTCGATTTGAGGATTATTAAAAGATGATTCGATTTGATTTGATTGAAATCTGGTCCTGTTTGCTATTTTGACTAGCTACAGAATCAGATGATTCTGTAGCTAAGTCTGTGGAGTCAAATTTTTATTATTTTCTTAATAAAATATCCTTCTAATTTGATCTTTGTGTTTTATTGCAGGCAAATTTGAATTGGCAATAGATATGATGAGCAGTTAGGGGATGATTTACAAATTCTACTTGCATTTTATTTCCTTAGTTTAGGTGATTTTGGGATATCTCCCAGATTGTGTAAAACTATTTGATATTATCCACAAGGAAGTTTTACCTTGTGAAGATACCTATATATACTTATGATTTTTGTAATAATGGACATCCTCAGTTGTGGGAGAACAAGGATATGGAATTCTATCACGAACTGGAGCAGAATTGATGTTTTTTCATAGCTTTTGCTTTTCAATATATCGACACTTTGTTCCATGTTTTGTATATCATTTTGTTTATGGTTTAGTATTACTTTTGCTATCTAAATCAAATGAAAATGATATAATCTTATTACTATTTATCTATATCTTGTTTCTTCCAAATAGATAAAAGACATAACAATTGTTAGTTCAGTTTGTGAATGATAGTTTTATCTTCTTCATAAATTGGATTGTAATATATAAGTTTTCTGCATAATAGGTTTTCCTTATTGCAGGAGTTTATAATCATAAGATTGTTATGATTTTCTTTATGTCTTGTCTGTCCTGTAACATACTTCAAGAAGTAGCATAGCTGATCGTTTGTGAGAAGCTTTTGGATTAAACGGTGTGAGTTTCTCTCCTCCAACCAACTTAAGAAGTCATCATACACATGGCAGACTTGGAGCATTTCCGGGTCAATCAGTTTGTTATTTACTGTTTGTATTAAGTAGTTTAATATAGATGTAAGCTTAATTAGATTTGTATTAGATTGTTTAATTTCAGTAAATATATTAGATCGTTTAATTTCAATAGTTTTTGTTTCTTTATCATAAAATATAAAAATCAAAAAAGAGATTCTTGGCTGTCTTAGGGCAGCAAACACATGAATTTTGCAGGTTTCAATTAAATCTATAGGTTGTTTATAATGTACATTTGTGAATAAGAAATATTATCGCTGATAATTAGATAGCTGATTTGAATCATTATAGTAGTAGTTAGTCGATAGTATATAATAGTTAGAGTAGTTAGTATTTAGTTTTAATTTAATTTAGTAATTTTTTTTAGTTAGATTAGTATATTACTTAGTTAGTTTAGTTGTTTCATTAGTTGTAATTAGTTTAGTTTCTTTTAGATAGTTTAATTTGTTATTAGTTTAGTTAGATTAGTTAATTCAGATCAGTTTTTCTCTTTGGTTTTCTTAGGAGACCTTAGAGTGGCCAATGGAGCCATTAAAATCATCAGGGTGGTCCATTCCAAATGGCTTGGGTTATTTAGACAACCCCAGACCGGTTCCACTCTCCCAGTTGAAGAACGGTCAATTTCGCCCATCAACAAATGGCGCTAGAAGGAGGGCCAAACTAAATTGATGGCACGAGGTGGTCACAAGACTCCTCCACCCCCTAATTGCTCCCCTATAGTGACTAGAAGCTGTTCATTCGATAGTATCCCCCCTCAAACAACAACTACTTCAACCGAAGATCTGTAGATCACAGTTGAGCTAGCAACCCCTAATCCTACAGGTGGTGATATAAAAAAAAAATTTAGACAATCTCTAATCAAATCACATAAAGCCTTTTCCAGTCTTAGGCAACCAAATCGCCCGTGGGGTCAACCTTTAGACTTCTCGGAAGTCAGAGAACAATTAGGTGATATAGACCTTACTGTGAATCCTACAGATCCAAACAAAAATCCTGCTGCAGGAGGATCTGGAATACCTCCTTCACCACCTCCCTCATCTCCTTCTTCTTTTGGAGGATATTCCTCTTCTGACGAAGGCAAACCACCTTCTCATCCTTCCACACCTAATTCCCCAATGGCAAATCAGAACAATCATGCTAGACCTTGGTTGGATCAGGATGCTGTAGCTATACCTGGAGCCCATCACCCTTTACCTAAGCACTCGGAGAAATGGCTTCCTAACTTTGATCCCGATTCAAAACAGATAGTTGAAGATCATATCAAAAAATTTATGTTAGCCATCAGACTCCATAACGTTGACCATGAAGATGTTGTCTGTAGGTTGTTCCCTTACACCTTTGAGGGTAATGCACCCACCTGGTACTTTGCCTAGCAGCCTCATACTATAGTATCTTGGGAAAAGTTTGAGTCATGCTTTTTGGAAAAATTCAGAGATGGAAAACCTCCGGAAGTCTTAGACATGGATCTTTCAAACTTAAAAATGAACGCCAAAGAAAAAGTTAAAGATTTTAATCAAATATTTTTAACACTTAAAAATAGAATCCCTGCAGACTCTATGCCTGCAGAAAGCCTTGTAATAGCTTACTACACTAAATCTCTACATCAAAGTATAGCTATTTGGGTGAAAAGATGCAAAAAGGACACATTGTTAGAAGCCTTCGAAGAGGCTACGCAAATTGAAAAAGACATTCTTAGTCTTAAGGATTCTTGTAGCAACGAAACTGAGACTGTTTCTTCTTCCAAGAAGAAGATTGAAATTCTTCCCAGACCTACACAAAACAAAACTCAATCCGAAAAATCTGATTTGGAAAACTTAACCAAAGTTGTACAAAAGTTGTCTAATCAAGTTATAGACTTAAAAAGGTCGACCGAGGAAGCCTCTTCGAGCAAAGGACCCTACAAACCTCCTTTCCGAAAACCTTTTCCCTCAAACCGGCCTAATCCAAACCCTGAAGGCTTGAACCTAGAAAGTTTGCAATGTGCTCTACAGACAATTCTAGGAGCCCAAGATGACTTAATCCCTCCTGAAATTCCTCAAGAGGAAGTCGAGCAGGAAACAACTCAAGAAGAAAAGTCTTCTCCAAATATCTTTGGACATTTCTCGGATAGTATCTTTCAAGCCAACTTCGAGACTGTTCACTCTTATAACACTAGGAGTAAGACAACAAGTAAACCTCCTGCCGAGAATACTATAACTTCCCCCCCAAATCCATATAAATCAGTAGAAACTAAACAAAGTTATGCTAGCCCTAAATTAGATTATGATGTTGTTGAAGATCTTAAGAAATTACGAGCTAACATTTCTATTTTTGAGTTGTTGAAATTTCCATTTTTGTTACAGAAGATGTTGCAGAATATTTTAGACAATGGCAAGAATGGTAATTCTAATGGTAATAAGGTTGTGCAAAGCAAAGTTCCGCAGAAGACTTCCACAAAAAATAATCCCGATCCTCAAGATAAAGGAAGCCTTCCTGTACCAAATGTAAATAACACAAGCAATGTAGATAAAGTAGGATTAGAAAATGCGAGTCAGAAATCACAAGCTACATCTCTTAATAGTCCCAAGAATGTACCTCCTTTTATTTTAACTTTCGAAATCTTCAACAGAAATGTGCATAATTGTATGGTTGACTCAGGAGCATCGTCAAACGTGATGCCTTGGTCAGTCTGCCAAAAGATTAATGCCGAGGTAGAACCATCTTCTTTGAAAATTATACAACTTGATAGAACGGATGTTAAATTTATAGGCGAACTGAAAAATGTATTGATTAGATTATTGTCTAACCCAAAGGTTCATCAGGTTATTGATATAATTGTGGTTGATATTCCAGAAGTGTATGGTATGTTTTTGAGCAGGGACTGGTTGGAGCAGCTACATGGTTACTTTGCAACAAACTGGTCTCACTTATGGCTCCCAGAAAACGGTAAGCCCAACAAGATCAAGGTGAATCGTGAGCGTTACCTCAAGTTCACGGTAACAGACTTGAATGACCCCAATGAACCATATACACCTCCGACAGATTCACCTGAAGTCCAAGGAATGGACACCTTCTTCGGAAACTTCATAGCTAAAGTTTCACCTATCAACAATCCACAACAACAATCCGAGATCAAATCATGTATGCAACTGACAGCTTATATTCAACAGTTCTGTGAGCCCGATGAAAATCAAATTTGTTCTTTATATTTCAATGGTTCCAAGTCTAAAGAAGGAGATGGTGCAGGCTGCATCATCATTGAACTGGCAGGTAAGAAAACATTATTGGCTTGTAGATTAGAATTTGAATGTACTAACAATATTGCAGAATATGAGGCTTTATTACAAGGTCTTAGAAAAGCCTTAGACACGCACATTCAAAATCTAATTGTATTCGGCGACTCTGAGATAGTGGTCAGGCAGGTGAGAAATTCTATACATTGTCTTTCCCCGCATCTCAAGTGTTACCAGTCTGAGGTATGGAGTTTAATAAACAAATTCTCTGCTTTTAATATAAATTCCATTCCTAGATTAAATAATGCCGAAGCAGATTTACTAGCTAATGTTGCCTCTAAACTTCTTCCTGAAGAAGGCTTATCCCCAAACGCATTCTCCGTGGAGCTATTGTTTCGACCATCTATTCCTGATAATATCATGAACTGGAGAGTATTTGATGATGATCAACAGATCATTAACTTTCTGCACATGGAGGAAACCTTTCAAGGAGCTGTGATAGATGAACAAACACATGACGACAATTTGCATGACTTTACGGTAATACCTAATCTGAAACCTCCTGAAGCTCAATCAGACATGGTAAATCCCATACCTAAATCTGTTGCTAGACTAGAAAAATTTTATGATTTTGAAGATAAATTTTAAAAAATGGTCAATTGTAAAACCAACAGTTCCTCATTATCTTATGAAAAAGTCAATTTAGGAACTAGTGAAAACCCTCAGTGTATCAACTTAGGCTTGGGATGTTCTAGACAAGAAAAAGTTGCTTTTGTTAAATTATTTAAAGAATTCAAGGATGTCTTTGCTTGGACTTACAAAGATCTTAAGACATTCGATCCTAACATCATACAGCATGTCATCCCAATGAAGCCCCAAACTTTGTCTTTCCAACAGAAACTGAGAAAAATGCATCCTAAACTAGAACCGACCGTACAAAAAGAATTGAATAAACTCCTAGGTGCTAAAATAATTTTTTCTGTTAGACACACTCAATGGGTATCCAACCTCGTCCCAGTGTGGAAGAAAAACGGGGAAATTCGACTTTGTGTCGATTTTCGGAACCTCAACAAAGCGTCTGATAAAGATAATTATCCTGTTCCTCCCATGGAACAGATACTTCAACAAGTATCCGGTTCCAAGAGGCTATCCTTATTGGATGGTTTCTCTGGATACAACCAAGTCTTAATGTCTCCATCAGACCAATTAAAAGCTACCTTCCGTACTCCGTGGGGCACTTATGCTTATCGCAAAATGCCCTTTGGATTGATTAATGCTGGTGCTACCTTTCAGAGAGTAATGGATATTGCTTTCCGAGGCTTGATCAATCACTCCATAGTAGTCTACTTAAATGATGTGACCATTTATTCCAAAAACAAAGACGATCATCTAGCTCACCTACAAGTCGTTCTGCTACAATGTCGTAAATACGGCATCTCTTTGAACCCCAAGAAGTCCATCTTTGTAGTAGAACAGGGTAAGCTACTAGGATTCATTGTGTCCAGTGATGGAATGATTATTGACCCCGAGAGGACCCAATTTATCGCTAAACTTCCTCCACCTACCTCCAAGAAATCTATGCAGTCTTTCCTTGGCCAGATTAATTTCGTGAGAAGATTTGTCCCCAGTTTCTTCGAAATGGTCAGGCCTCTCTAGAACTTGATTAAGAAAGACACCCAATATCACTGGGGGCCCACAAAAAACCAATCTTTCAACACTATAAAGAAGGCCATAATAGAAGCTCCGTCTCTCATGAGCCTTGATTTCTCTAAAGATTTTACACTCTATACTTTTGCCTCTGATCGTTCCTATGCCGCAGTCCTAACTCAGAAGAATTCTGAAAACAACGAAGTACCCATCGCCTTTATGAGCTCTGCTTTCAAAGGTGATGAACTTAACTACCCAGCGGTCGATCGGCAAGCCTACGCTGTCTTCAAGGTAGTTAAGCATTTATGGTCTTATCTTTTGAAGTCAAGGACGAAGGTCATTGTCCCTTGCCTTGCCGTCACGAACTTGTTAGTGCAAAAAGAGTTAGGAGAGAAAAGAGCCAACTGGGTCACCTCCTTGCAGGAGTATGACTTGGAAATCACCCCAGCTCAGATCGTGAGAGGCCAAGGGTTGTGTAAGTTGGTAGTTGATTCGGAAACTGAACAACAAGAAGATAGTGACACATCAATCCTAGAACAACACGATCACAGTTTGATTTGTTGCACACAAAACCTAGTGAGTCCTTGGTACAACGATATTAGACACTGTCTTCAACATGGATCAACTCCCTATCACCTTGACCCTGCCAAGAGAAGATATTTGAGACTAAAGTCTGCCTCATTTCATCTAATCAATGGTATACTGTTTCGTCATAATTTTGATGGCATATTGATGCGTTGTCTTGAGAAAGACGAAGCAGAGAAAGTTTTGCTCGAGTTGCATGTAGGAGAAGCTGGTGGTCACTTCGGTGGCGATACCACTGCTCATAAATTTTTAAGAGCCGGTTATTACTAGCCAACACTTTTTAGAGACGCCCACGCCTTGTGCCGTAAATGTATTATTTGTCAAAAAGCGTCAGGGCGATTGCAAAAACCAGCCTTCCCCTTGCAGCCCGTTACAGTCGATTCTTCTTTCCAGCAATGGGGCCTTGATATCATTGGTCCTATTAACCCTCCATCCTCACAACAGCACAAGTATATTGTGACAGCCACTGATTACTTTACTCGATGGTCTGAAGCCGCCGCGCTAAGAACTGTTAACACAAGTCAGGTGATCGCCTTTCTGAATTCGAATATCATCACCCGTTTTGGCATCCCTGATTGTCTAGTCTTTGATAACGCTTCATACTTTTCTTCTCTTGAGATGAGTGAGTTTGCTTTAGAAAAAGGAATAAAGCTAAGGTACTCCACTAGTTATTACCCCCGGGGAAACGACTTAGCAGAGTCAACAAACAAGAACTTGATTAATATTATCAAGAGAACCGTGGATGAAAATCACAAGAACTGGCACAATGCACTGCTGAATGCATTGTGGGCTGATAGGGTAACAGCCAAAGCCTCTATAGGTAATTCCCCCTTTTTCCTCGTTTATGGCAGAGAAGCCATTTTGCCTCCTCATATTCTTCTTCCTTCGCTCCAATTGTCACAAAAGGTTCAAGAAGAAGAAAGTCCCCCTTTAGAAAGCCGTATTAACTCTTTGATGAAGTTAGAAGAAGTAAGAACCCAAGACAAGCATAAACTAGATCAACATCAACAACTGATTAAAAGCTGGTTCGATTCTAATTCTGCTTCTGATAGAAATTTTGAAGTAGGCGATCTCGTCTTAAAGTGGGAAAAACCACACGAAGGGAAGGGTGAACACACCAAGTTTCAAAATTTGTGGCTTGGGCCATTTTTGATTGCTGAAAAGTTGGGTCCTAGTTCTTTCCGTTTGCAGAATCTTGAAGGACAGCCTGACACCTACCCGGTGAATGGCCAAGCCCTGAAAAGATACTTTGCTTAAATTTCTATCCTTGTATATTATGTAAATATTTCCTTTTGTTTTTATTTTTGCCTTTGTTTTCGTTTTTTATTTTGATTTGATTGATCAGTTTGGTGTGTTTTGAAACATATGCATACTTGTACACTGAGCCATTCAGACAAAGACCGTGGGAAAATCTCTTCGCTGAAATAACTTCTGAAAGGTTGTACGAACATCAGTGAAATATTTATAAAAAATGAAAATGATGTTGGAAAATTTTGTTGTTTGAAAGAAGTCTACTAATTTCAATCTCCGAGTGAAGTTTGTCGTGATCATCTCTATCTTTTTACGTTGTCCCTTTTCCTTAAAGGAATGACTCAAAAGGATGTCTCCCTGTCAAAGTAAGTTGTTTTAGAAATAAAACATTTCTGGAGATGAATCAAGGACAGTATTTAAAAAATTATGATGAGGTCTAAAACATATGACAGAATATCAAGATTTTTCAGCGTCACCCCGCTCAGCTATTTACAGAATAAAAACAAAATAAAAATATTAATATGAGCTATGGGAAGTGTTTGTAAACCCGTCAGGATACTGAACAGGTCCGTTGGCAATGGTTAAATGCAAGCATGGCACCAAGACAACTTCGTCGGGGTACTGAACAGGCCTGCTGGCAGCGAAGCAATGTCGGGTAAATGAAAATCTGTAAAATTACAAGAAACCTCTTTTAAAAAGTCCTTTATTCTAATCTAGAACTTCTTGACAGGATAAAGACGTCCAAGTGGGTTAAATGGCAACCCTGTTGAGGCTATGGACACCTGCTGGCAGCAGTGGCCATGCCAACAGTATTGAAGATTTTATCATAAAAATCATGACTTGCTGATCTTTAAGACTGTTATTGGTTTGCATCTTTTAAAACATCGCTGGAAAAGATAGTAGATGATGATGTTAGTACGATTTTTTTTGGTTGTTGTTTTAAGTCAAATTTTTCTTTGTTGTCTTGATTTGAATTCATTTCTTTTGACAGAGATAACTGCTTCGCCCAGTGTGTCGCCATTGTTGGCAACCAATTCAATTTTTTTTTAATTGCCCTAAAAAGATGCCTACACCTAATTGTCTTTTAAACGACAAGTCATCGTCGCATTTTGCAACTAGACATTTGTTTCATTTTTTTCGATAATTGCAATTTGATTTCGATTCAGTTTTCACAACTGAAAGTGTGAAAACCCCTCCATCATTATTTGGACTGTCATGATCTACTCATTGATACCCCGATTGGTACTTACCTTTGGTCTTCTATTAAGTGGCTAGAATATTCTTTCAAAATATGCCCATTCACTTTGATTGAGCAACTTGATTTCTTTGGTAAGTTATTAAACATGTTAAGTTATGAGTTATGTTTGATCTCATAAGGGTCATGGTTCATTTTGGTTTTATATATGATATGATTCTTATTGTTTTGAGCTCTTAACTTATCGATTTCATAAAATCATTGGTTGCAATGTTTATACACTTTGATTATGCTAAAAAACGCATGGGTCATATATTAGTTTGGTTTCATATTTGAGTGGCATTGTTTTACACTTGTCACGTTGGTAAAACTTTTTGGATTTCATGTTGAATCGAACTATACACTTGGCGCATGAATATAACATATGGTTTTGGTTCTACATTTGATCGATGGCACGTTGATATGGTTATACACCGATTTGGGTTGGCTGATTAATATGTTTTAAACGTTATGATTACTGATGGGAAAGCGCTGTACTCATCCATTAATACAATGCATGGTGGTGGTAATACCACCACCTTCGCACGCATTACATTGATTCACTCCCCTTTGAGCGCTTGCAGCTGTTAAGCCCTATCGTTTTTTCCTCCTGCGTATGGTATTGTTCAAACCAAACCCTATCATGCATAGAAGCCATGGCTCCTGTCGTAAGGGCCGAGCCAAACGGGTGCTAGGCTTTGCTAATGTTTGATGGCGCTTATAGCGACCTGGAGAAATTTGGGCGGCTCCCATTTATAAAGAAGTTCGATGGTTATAACCCTATCGTGGCTCGGCAATTTGCATTATCATTCGATGGCTGCCGAGCCAAAGTTGGAGATGTCCAACTTGAAATCAATGAACAGTTTCTTAGCTCGGCAACCAGTCTGCCTTTTACGGGACAAAAGTGGTCAAAGAGTTGCAAGGTAGATGATGTCCCGTGGACTTTGCTATTCCAATATCGGATGGTGAACTCATGCGACAGAGGTTTGCCTGCAAAAATGTTAAAACCACGCTGGCATGACCTGCTAATGATAATCAAGCAATTCATTACTTGTGAGGGAAGGTACGGGTTAGTTTTACTGTTTCACATTCGTCTATTGATGGTTCTTATGGGTTTCGAACTTAGTATGCCCCACTATCTACATAGAAGTTTGTTTAAAATGGCCAAAAGGTACAAGCGTAACCAGGCTGATACCAGCCTCTTCCATTTGGGGTTGATTAAAATGATTATGGTTTATGAGTTAGGGTTACGTCGTGATTGTTGGGATGATTTTCTCAGTTGTAATGGCTCTGAAGAATCAAACCCTCCGTAGTTTGATAAACCCATGGTAACCGAAAGCAAGCCTCCCCCTGTGCCTTACAGCATTTTGCTACCCAAACCCCTACCCGACCCACCTACGAACTTGCCTATGGCTGTGACTAAACAGGTCAAAATTGCTAAACTCGCATGCAAACAGCCTAAAGCTAAAACTGGTGCTAATTCTAAAGGCAAGAAAAATGCTCGGTTAATCTCTCGCATGGCGAGAAATAAACCTAAAAACCCTACTGACTTTGAGCCTATCGTGGTCAGCGAAGACTCTGATTCAGAGATTGAACGTTTTCTCACTGACGAGTATCCTTACTCAGAAGGCTTGTGTGACAAACCTCCTTATGACTTTGTCAAGAATTTACCACCTTGTCTGCGGGATAATCCTGATGTTCCTGGCATTGAACTACCTCGTGGAACCCTCGGTGAATCATCGAAACCCTCGACTGCTCAACCTATTGTTCCACCTTGCGATCAGTGTGGGTTATGGTTGGAGAGATACTACTTAGATGTGTCGATGTTGCAATCCAGAATCCATGATTTGGAAAACCAAGTGGCAAAGCTCACTGGTCATAACGCGAAGGTGCAACCTACTGACAAGAAGCAACGAACAACTGGTTCAATCCTGTTCAAGAATGTCGAGTCAGCCACGACAATTGTCAATTTGAAATTGGCATAGCCTCAGCAATCTTGCTCGTATAACTTTCACCCATTTATATGGCACATTCATAAAATATGTGTACATTTGTTGACCTGCTCTGTCATGCATTTGTTGTATATAAGTTTTGTTAATTAATTTTTGGATTGGTTTTGATTAGATTTAATTTGATTGATCATGATTGGATTTGATTTCAATACTCTGTGATTAAAGATTGTTGATATCTTTTCTATTTTGGTATCCCAATCTTGGAACACAGTCAATATCTCCTTTCGATTTGGTTATATCCTGTGCGATATGATGGGCAAATTGGTTAGCTGTTGTGATTTCTATGTTTGGACCAGTTCGTATATCATTTTGTTACATAATCAAATTACGAATAGATATGAATAGTGGCTGTTACGATTTGGACTGTATTCAATTGTAACAAATATATCGTTTGAATTCGATTTGAGCAATGAAATTGATCGTATCTAGTCTTACGATTTGTGTCTATAATTAAACTCAGCCATATTTATTTCAGTTATTTGCCCAGTTTATATTATGGATTTTGTTGACTCTATCAAGACCCTATCTATTGACTGTGTGGTGATCAATAACGAAATGCGTTTGATTGTTACTCATTTAGTCTGATTCCATTCTAAACAATTTACCTATCTTTGCATTTAATTGAACGATATCAATTTATTGCTATGACTATAATGAGTCAATGATGGTTATGATCATTATTTTTGTCATGTCTGTTCACCATGCGATACTCAGCAACCGCATTCTATAACAAATTTTAATGGATATGTTCCGTTTTGATTATAATTGCAACAACCTGTCCATTTTGACAATTGAATAAAATGATATGAATTTCACACAGCTGTAACCAATTGAGTGTGATAAAGATCGATTATTACTATAGCTATTTTTGATTACATCATACGATTGGCTTGTAATTGCATCTGGATACGAAACAATATGATTATTATTTGCCCCGATCTCATGGTAACTAAAAACAGAGCATTCTTTACTCTGTTCCGATTGCATTTATTTTAATATGATTTGATTTAAATGATAATTTCACTTGAATTATTAGTAATTCATTTTGAGGATTATTAAAAGATGATTCGATTTGATTTGATTGAAATCTGGTCCTGTTTGCTATTTTGACTAGCTACAGAATCAGATGATTCTGTAGCTAAGTCTGTGGAGTCAAATTTTTATTATTTTCTTAATAAAATATCCTTATAATTTGATCTTTGTGTTTTATTGCAGGCAAATTCAAATTAGCAATAGATATGATGAGCAGTTAGGGGATGATTTACAGATTCTACTTGCATTTTATTTCCTTAGTTTAGGTGATTTTCGGATATCTCCCAGATTGTGTAAAACTATTTGATATTATCCACAAGGAAGTTTTATCTTGTGAAGAGACCTATATATACTTATGATTTTTGTAATAATGGACATCCTCAGTTGTGGGAGAACAAGGATATGGAATTCTATCATGAACTGGAGCAGAATTGATGTTTTGTCATAGCTTTTGCTTTTCAATATATCGACACTTTGTTCCATGTTTTGTATATCATTTTGTTTATGGTTTAGTATTACTTTTTCTATCTAAATCAAATGCAAATGATATAATCTTATTACTGTTTATCTATATCTTGTTTCTTCCAAATAGATAAAAGACATAACAATTGTTAGTTCAGTTTGTGAATGATAGTTTTATCTTCTTCATAAATTGGATTGTAATATATAAGTTTTCTGCATAATAGGTTTTCCTTATTGCAGAAGTTTATAATCATAAGATTGTTATGATTTTCTTTTATGTCTTGTTTGTCCTGTAACATACTTCAAGAAGCAGCATAGCTGATCGTTTGCGAGAAGCTTTTGGATTAAACGGTGTGAGTTTCTCTCCTCCAACCAGCTTAAGAAGTCATCATACACAGAGCAGACTTGGAGCGTTTCCAGGTCAATCAGTTTGTTATTTACTATTTGTATTAAGTAGTTTAATATAGATGTAAGCTTAATTAGATTTGTATTAGATTGTTTAATTTTAGTAAGTATATTAGATCGTTTAATTTCAGTAGTTTTTATTTCTTTATCATAAAATATAAAAATCAAAAAAGAGATTCTTGGCTGTCTTAGGGCAGCAAACACATGAATTTTGCAGGTTTCAATTAAATCTGTAGGTTGTTTATAATGTACATTTGTGAATAAGAAATATTACAGCTGATAATTAGATAGTTGATTTGAATCATTATAGTAGTAGTTAGTCGATAGTATATAATAGTTAGAGTAGTTAGTATTTAGTTTTAATTTAATTTAGTAATTTTTTTTAGTTAGATTAGTATATTAGTTAGTTAGTTTAGTTGTTTCATTAGTTTTAATTAGTTTAGTTTCTTTTAGATAGTTTAATTTGTTATTAGTTTAGTTAGATTAGTTAATTCAGATCAGTTTTTCTCTTTGGTTTTCTTAGGAGACCTTAGAGCGGCCAATGGAGCTGTTAAACTCGTCAGGGTGGTCCATTCCAAATGGCTTGGGTTATTTAGACAACCTCGGACGGGTTCCACTCTCCCAGTTGACGGACGGTCAATTTCGCCCGTCAACAGAGCCTGTTTTAGACCATAGAAGGCCTTCTTTAATTTACACACATAGTCGGTGTTCTCTGACAACTGAAATCCTTCTGGTTGTTCAATGTAGACTACTTCTTCAAGTTCCCCATTCAAAAAAGATGATTTTACGTCAATCTTATATACTTTAACATTCTTGGAGCATGCATAAGCTAAAAGAAAACAGATTGTTTCCATTTTGGCAACTGGGGAAAATTTCTCTTCAAAGTCGATTCCTTCAATCTGTGCATATCTTTTACATACCAATCTAGCTTTGTTCCTTGTAATTTTTCCATCTTCATTCAATTTATTCTTGAAAACCCATTTTGTGCAGATCACATTCTTATTCTTTGGTCTTGGAACCAATTCCCAAGTGTCATTTTTCTCTATTTGATCCAATTCTTCATCCATGGCCTTATTCCAAAATTCATCCTTGTTGGCTTCTTCAAAACAATTTGGTTCAATTGTAGATAAGAGTGCTAGATGTGTTTGTTCTTATGAATGGATTTTTCTTCTAGTCTCAACTCCTGCATCGTTGTTTCCAATAATCTAATCTGAAGGATGATTCTTCTGTACTCGTTTGCTAGGTGTTTTTGGAGATACTTGTTGAACTTGCTCTTCTACTTCTGTCAGATTCTCTTCATCTTCATCTTCCTCTTCTTCTTCTNATTGATTTGTTTTCTTTTTTCTTTGATTCTGGTCTGCCTGTTTCATCAATTGTTACGTTGATGCTTTCCACAACTTTGTTTAATCTTAGATTGTAACACTTGTATGCTTTCCTTGTACTTGAGTAACCAAAAAGTATTCCTTTGTCCACATGAGAATCAAACTTTCCCATTCTGTCATCTTCTCTTTTGATGCAGCATTTTCTTCCAAAAACTCTAACGTGCTTCAAATTTGCTAGTCTTCCTTTCCATAGCTCGTAGGGATTTTTATCAGTGTTTTTTCTAAGAATTACTCTAGTTTGAATGTGAACTGTTGTATGCACTGCCTGTGTCCAAAAAATATCTGTCAACTTTGAATCCATTATCATTGTTCGAGCCATTTCTTGTACTGTCTTGTTCTTTCTCTCAACAACTCCATTTTGTTGAGGTGTCGTAGCGACGAAGAACTGCCTTTTTATTCCATGATTGTTGCAGTAGTCCATAAATTCCTTTGAGGATTCTCCTCCATTATCCGATCTTAAGAATTTGATTCTTGAATCCATCTCATTTTCAACCATTTCCTTGTAGATCTTGAAATGTTCAAAAGCTTTTGATTTGTTCTTGAGAAAGCAAACTGCAATCATTCTTGTATAATCATCAACTAATAAAATAAAGTATCTCTCACCTTTTAATACTTTTGTTGTAGTTGGTCCAACTAGATCAGTATGCACAATTTCCAGTGGTTTTGTTGTTGAATATTCCTTTAATTTGAACATGGTCTTTGTTTGCTTTCATTGTTGGCAATGCTTGCACAAAGTGTTGGCTGGTTTCATGATCTGGGCAGATCTATTATAGCCACATGTTTATTTCTGTGACTAAGATATTAAGAATATCTAACTATGAATAATCGGAGTTGAGTAAGTTTGTACATATATAAACGTTTAGGTGTATCTCTGTAATTAAAATTTAGAAAAATCGTATCACTTAGCAGAGACTTCCTTTCTAGTATAACTTGGAATTGAAGAGAAATATGAGATAGCATGAATCTTATGGATCACATATGGATTTACATATTATACATATATATTTGGAAACTGTATAGGTGTCACAACAAACTGGAAGTGTACTATGTACAACAGAAAAGGTTAATATGATATATGTTTGTTATTGTATTATATGAATTATATACTGATCAATAGTATGTATCAACAACATACAAACGAAATGTTGGATATGTAAAGATCGACGAAATTGAAAGTTGAAGAAATATAGAACCCCTTTTTATATATTATATTAGATGCTAGAATCGAAAGTATAATCCTGGGAATTACATCTATCATGAGATCTTATGCATTTCAATATTCCAAATTCTGTAGTGGAATTTCAATCAGTATAAACCTTAAAAGAAATATGGAAAGAACGATTTCCTTTGGAGTGATTTACCCTTTCAACATTCAAAATCTATGGCAGCATATAAATTGGCGCAACCCTTAAAGAGATCCAGAAATGAATCTCAGGAGTATTAGATTCATTTATAGCAGTGCAGTCTCATAGTCATGGGTCAGATAATAAAACTATAGACGCCATTGACTTCAATGACACAGAATGATTTACGTTGGAAAACTTAAGTTATTAGATATGCATATAACCACGTATGCGCACAAGAGTCTATATGTATAATAATCACAAGATGTACTTTAAATGAAAATAGTTAATCAACAATTGACACAAGTAAAGATTTCATTAAATTCGAATCATTGTATAGTCTACCTCTGTCGTGTTTTCACAATATAGATATATGTTTGGAATATCTCTACACAGAGACTAGCAAATAAAAACCCCAATACAAGGAAGGAAATTATAACCCGTATTTAACAAAAAGTACTGTACATCTAATGAATTGGGTATCAATCTTATGCCGAGAACGCCAGAGTAATAACCCAACATCACTAGGACTTCTCCGGATCTCTCAAAAAGTTCTCTTGTTAGAAACTAGAATACTTTTTTGAGCATGACCAAATTTAATCTAGCGCCATATTCCACATAGACCTACAAAGGAAACGAAGCATCCAAATTAGTCACAGGATAGAAGTCTTTTCAAAACTCAAATTTCATCAAACATAAAAGATAATGATTGGGTATAAACTTTTACTTATCTTCGATTTTCCATAGGTAGGATTCCACTTCATGTCACATCCGCCGATAGACTGATAGGGGTGGAGTGAATGCAATCAAGATGATGGGTACCCTCACATCACACAGGGCCCCATCATTAGTTACAATATCTAGTACAAAGAGGTGGGTTTTACAAGAAATGTGTTTTCATAAATGTACAGGAGTTCTGACACCGAATCGAGCAAACATTAAACAAAGGACGATTTTAATATAGTTATACAAAAGAACAAACTATTCGCAGAGAATGTATTAAACATGAATTTTGAAAGGAAATATAGTCCAGACACTGATAATATGAGAATGTTTATTTTCTTTAAAACACAGGAACCTATTTAAATGAAAGAAAATTTGATTTAAACACGGAGTAAAATAGATACCCTTCTCCATATGGTTAAATAGTGGCCAAGATGAAACAAAGCCCACCGAATCTTTATCTATGGAAGGATATAGGAATTTTGAACCCGAGAGGTATTGCTAATTCAGGATCTACAGAAGAAATTTATGAACGATTATTCGTTCCTCTCTGTGGGATTACAGGATTTTGATGAGGGCAGGGTACAGTCGAAATAACTCATAGAGGTGGGTAGACAGAGCTAGGTTAAGGAAACGATATTCAATCGTTACACAGGGAATACCCAAGAACGACAAATATCGTTGTCAAAGCCGACCATTTGACAGTTCACTAAATCGATAAACTAAAATGCAATTACAGTATGTCTTTCCCCTAACAAATAACTTCTTGGATGGAACCCTGAAGAGGTCTCATAAGACTCAGTATCAAATGATGATACAAGACAGTGAATGAAAGTGGGAATGACAAGCATAAAGGCATACTAATTATGAACAACCCTTGGAGGTACTAAGAAAATAAGAAAATGAAGTATCAAGCCCTTCGGGTAGGAGTGCGATAAGTAGAGCTACTTACCAGTAGCGAGGAAAAACCCAGAATGCTTCTTTCAAGTTTTAGTAATGAGAAAGTAACTTACTAACAATCAAAATGTTACAGTGATAGCATGAATCTTACCAGGCGGTTGGGTAAAAGACATCACCTCCATCAAAGAAGTTCCCCAGTCATCCTTTTCCTTCGTCGAGATTACAGAGTCACTGAGCCAAATTCTCTGAGAACCTTCTCGTTACAGAAGTGAAAGCTCTATAACCTAAAGAAAACCTTACTGCATAGAATAAATGTTGTTTGTACGAAAGAAGGGTCAGGCCATGTGATGAAGGAAACTTGGTGCATCCACAGTGGATGAAGGGTCAGGTGATGGCCTCAACTTTCGCACACACCATGGCCATTAATGGCCTGGACAGGGTTTAACTCTCGACTAACTTGTTCCTATCGTTTCAATTAATGGGTTACAGATAAAGAAGTGTTTGTTCATTTAATGGAAGTTTTAACCCTAAGCAACAGTAACTCTGTTAATACAACTTTTAGTTGGATTTTCATAGGGAATAGTTGGAGTCAATGAATTGCTAGCACGGGCAGTTGGCCTCAGAATAATCATTACAACAAAAATTAAACTGGGAAGCACTTACCCCAAACACATCCTTATCGGATTTGTTTTCAAGAGACCTGATATTATTTCAAGTATGTCACAGAGGGGTATAACCCGCCCCTTTACCTTTATCCTTAATACATGAGTTCTTTCATCAAGGTTTTTTTTTTTCAAGTTAATGTTATGCATAAGGCTTAGGGACATAAGTCCCAAAATCCTTCATAGTGGTCAGCCAATTATATGGATATATAATTCTTATATAGATATGAAGGTAAACATAATCTGTAGGACTGTAAGTGAGTTTTGAAACGTGGAGTATGCACATCTTGTAACATTGATTCAAAGGTTTATGTTGGGTAGTAATTTTAGTCGACGTCATTCAACACTTTTTTACTCTTAATGATGAACCCATCTAAGGATGAATGCATAATTTTTTATTTTGATAGTTTTTGAGGTCTATTACAATTTTTTTATTTTTATTTAGAAATTTTGTAGCCACAACAACTAGATTCATTCACTCTCGAATATTTCCATTATTCATTTGAAAAATTACCATTGAACATATTGTTGTTACTACTGCGTGCTTAGCTCCAGTGGAACTTTGCCTACACGTAACTAATTTCTAATTCCATTTAGCATAGAGTAGGTAGGTTTTAATTTTCAGTTTTTGTTTTACCTAAAATAAGCATGCTCTCCTCCACGCTTCCTGCGATCAGGAGGATTAGAAAATAGGAATGATTTTTATTTCAGGAATGAATGTCTTTGTGTCCATCCTTTGACCTGCAAATAAACATAGTAAAAATAAATAAATTTGTAGACGAATAAAACACAACGAAAATTTTACATGTTGTTACAGCGAAAATTTTCGTTGTTACAGTATGTTGATACAGAATGTTTACTTGCTGAAATAGTGACGTTTTTGTTGTAACAATGATTGAATAAATTTGCATATCTTGGTTTGAGTTGCCACAACACCCCTTGAATTACAACCTGAAAAACAAACAAATGAATCAATCCTGTCATTAGTCTTCTCCCGCATCCATGTTAGCAAAAAAATGAATTCATTGGTTTACTACTCCACCCTCTCATCTCCAATGAATCAGCATTCGGGCTTGAATTCTGTTTGTATCTTTTCAATAATAGGAAATCTCAAAATTTCTCTCCATAATTTTAGCATTTGATTCAGGCTTCGTATCTATAATTGGACTATGTTGTTAATGGAGAAATATGGGCCAAAATCTTAACAACGTCATTATTTCAATTGCCTATATCTCCATAGTTTAATTGTTGATAGTCCACAAATTCTTTCACAACAAATAAAAACCAATTGCTTAAAAAAGGGGATGATTAGTTGGGTTGCATATTATTGGCAACTCTGTTTTATTTGTTCGATCCAATGCATCATCCTGTATTAATAAACAACCAGTACATATCCCTCCAATCACGCTTCAAGATAATCGTATCTACTTTCATATTTGAAATTAATTGGTTGTTTGTTGTTTTACATGATGTGGCATCTAGGAGAGATGGGAAGAAAATCATTATGTTCTCTTATTAAGCCATACAACCCAGATAAAAATATCAATGTTTCCATCTCTGGATTTGAAGGAATCAACACTCTTGGATTTACATATGAATGCGTAGCTCACACATACAATGAGCATCTAAAATTTTATGTCAATTAATGTCATTTTGCATACAGTCATCTTTAGATGCAATTTGTACGCAAACCGTGATGAATTTCAAAACTCTGGGACATGGGTTTTGTGTAGAAGGGTCTCATTTAGCTAATCCGTGGGAATTTTTTGAAAATTTTTCTTGGTTTGAGAGAAGTTCTGATTTTTCAAACTGTGAAGAAGGCAGATTTCGGGATGGTCGGTTTTCCAAGGTCGTAGATTCACAGTCAAACTCTTGCCTAGGTCCAGGTAACTATATTTTGCATGCTCTCTTTGGGCTTATTCTATTTCTATTATTTTTTTTAATTCCTTTTCGATTGCATGCTTTTATGTTAAGCCCTAATATTGGCTCATTACCCCTTAATTGGGGCATATTATATTAGTAATGTTATTTTATTTATGTCAGCTTTAGGCCATTAGTTGTAATTATACCTCCTAGTCTCCTATATATACCAAAGAGACATTTTCATTTTGAATCATCTTGTACTTGAACATTTAAGTGGGGTAAAAGGAGGTTTCCCCCTCAAAGAGGCTTATTATCTGAAATTATCTCTTTTTCAAGGCTTGGAGTACTTTTCCTAAGGTTTTTCTATGCTATATTGGTGTTTGGTTCTTAACATATGGTATTAGAGCTCAAGGTCTTGGGGTTTCACTGCTACACTTGAGACACCGTGGAATTTTCACTATAAATTATTTTCTACAACGTTTCAGAAGGAACGGCTTGGAGGATATTTAGTAGATAGATCAGGGTACGTTGGGTTCAAAATTCAGCTCTTGAGACCTTATACTTTCATAGATACATCCTGTACAAGATAGGTTTCTGGAATCATCCTGAAATGAGTCATTTCTGAATTATTGCTGTAAAAAACTTTCCGTAACGTTTCAGACACTAAAAAAAAAAATTACAAAAATTAGTAAGGTATCTGTGGTAAAAATTTCAGCTTCTAGGTCATCTTAAATTTTTATATACACCTTGTGTAAGATAGGGTATCTGACTAGTCTTATTGACTAGTCTCAAGAAGGTGTTCCAAGTAAAACAATCATAAATTCTTTCTAGAGTATACAAATTGAGTGGGACTGGATTCATTGGATCGTGGACAGTCTGTACTATTTTGGGTGCGAGTTTCAGAATTTGATATCAATTATTTTGTACGAGGCATGCTATACAAGTGAGATCTCTTGGAAAGGAAAAACATCGGCAAGTTGTGAGGAAGTTACCATAAATTCCACTTGGCACATCCAATTTTGATCAGACCTATGGAATTGCAGAGAAGAAATATCAAATAACTACCTAAAAGAAAGTTTCATACCCAGAAGGGTCCAAACTTGGGAGATAGAACATAATACATATTGTCTAGCAGAACCACCTCAAAATCAAGATTCAAAAGTGATACTTGGCCAACATGCCACCAAAAAGGGGACCTTCTACACCAAATAAGCCTCCAGAAAATCCTAATTGGACTCTTGATGAAGGTGAAGAAATGCGTAGGGACATAAATGAACTACAAAAAAAGATGGATTCAA